>JADRCD010225740.1:4978-16559 GCA_019843815.1 Montemys delectorum | reverse complement strand
GAGAGAGAGAGAGAGAGAGAGAGAGAGAGAGAGAGAGAGAGAGAGAGAGAGAGGAGAGAGGTGCTCACCTAAAATCTTCTCTTAGATTTTGATGTAGAATTTTTGAAGTCTGAAGAGGACTGGATCCCTTTTTCATAATTACAAGCATGTTTATTTGATCCATTTCATGTGATATACAATAATGTATCTATTTCAGCTATATTGTTTTTAATAAATTTACCATCAATACTTTTGATCACCACACTATCCTAAAAAGGAACAGGGTTCAAAGGACAAAGGATTTTTTCCTTCAGCAAGGTGGTTTCAAGACCTATGTAGATGAGGTTCAATTGCTTTCCCATAAAGTCTGGGTAGTAAAGTACACCATTCGTCCTTCCTCAGGAAAAGGCTGGGTGACTTTAGATCACTAAGTAGCATGACATATCAGCATGACATTTATTCAGACCAACAACTGCTAAGTTTAGAGGCTAAGGAGAGGATTCAGACTTGCTAGTATATTTTAACATTCCTTCCCAAATTATATTACAGCTCTGACCCTAGATTTTTTGCTACTATTTCTAAATGGAAAAAAAAAACACTCAAATTAAAAATGAAGGGATTCACTAGAAATGGCTACAGCCACTGTTGGCTAAAAGTATTAACAATATTCAAGAAAGGACCATCCTGAACTCAGCACTGACCTTTGAGGGAGGCGTTGAATAGAAACGGGTGGAAAAGTTGTCATTAGTATTGGAGCTGAAGGCATGCCTGGAAACACACAGCACATACATATTACTTTGTCTTGTAGAGACTGATCACTGTAATCCTATATTGTTAATGACATGAACATTTAAACCATACAATAAACAAGGAAATTGCATGAGTATGGAGCTGCTACATATAAATAAGGTATCAACTGTTTCATAGCCCAGGAAAAATCCAGATAAAAGGGCAATTGCCATAACTGTTTGGCTTCACCTTGACATAATTGTAGCCATTTTGAATATCAGCCACTGTAACTGCCCCTGAGTTGCTGTGGTTGTTTCTTTTCCAAGTAGTTTCCCAGCATAGAATAGATGAAGAAACCCATTCAAGTGGTATGCTGGGTTTACAAATAGATCTTGGTGCCAGGAATACATCTGTAGTGGCTATTCCTGCTTGTCAACTTGACTATATCTGAAATGAACTACAATCCAGAATTAGAAGGCTCACCTGTGGCCCTAATCTGGAGGCTGAGAGATACAAATTTAGTTCATTCAAGATCACCTGGGATTAAAGGTGTGGCACACACCTTTAACCTGGGCCACACTTTTTGCTGGAGACCTATATAAGGACATTGGAAAAGGAAGGCTCTCTCTGCTTTGTCTGCTTGCCTTGTGGGACTGACTAAGTGCTGGATCCTTGGACTTCCATTTACAGCTGCTGCCGACCGTTGTTGGGAGTTGATTGTTGGGAGCTGGACTACAGACTGTAAGTCATCAATAAATTCCTTTACTACATAGAGACTACCATAAGTTCTGTGACTCTGGAGAACCCTGAGTAATACAAAATCTGATATTAGCTTGGGATAAAACGGATATATTCGGTTTGGGTGAAATCATTTTTGATTTGATTGCTCTGTTAGTCCTCTCTTCTGACCTAAGGGTCATGAGCTTCTATGACAAGGGTTGACGGGGTCCAGGCATTTATGTCTCATGTCCATAGTAAATTATGTTCTGGGCAGTTCCACACATATCTGCCTGTCTTCTGTCCCCTGGTACCTGGGGGTCCTGCAGAGCTCATGAACAGGGATTGAGGTTCCAGGAGGATAGGAAAATGCCGATTATCTTTAAAAAGCACTTTTGTTTCTAAACCATCAGTATAGAAGATTATGCCATTTAATCATTTAATCTAATGACACTCTCTAAGTAAATTATTCCAGTTTCTCTTTTTCATGTTTGCTTAAAAGTTTCGAACAGTAAATTTTTATATAGCTTAGCATTTATTTTTGTAGATCAGGAGGAAAACATTTTCAGTTTCAACAAAATAAATCTAATTCTCATTTTATAATCAGAAAAAAAAATCTCGTTTTGTACAACAAAATCTCCTTTTCCCAAGTCTTTCTCTCTCAGGTTAAGTGAATAAAAATAAAAACATGCCTAGAAAAAACCATGTCTTCCACTCATCATATCTCCAGGTTGACTGGCTTCGATAATGAATAACTCAGAAAGTATTCATCGTATTGAAAGTGATTTCATGCCACCCTCTTCATATTGGAGGAATAATACATTTGTTTGTCTTGTGAATGCATAGCCATATTCACATAAAAGATAAAAATTGCTTTTACAATACATTAATTTTTTTTCTGTCTTGGCATCTAAAGTATTATTTTTCCTAATATCATACATTTGCATAGCACTTTAGATTTCAAAGAATCTTATGGATTTTTTTTTTTACCACATCAAGCTCATGACGGACTGTGAGTTATATAAAATGAATTTCTCCTTTAATATCTTCATGTTTCCTTTAAATGCTGGGGTGCTTTTAAAATCTGGCTTTGGTATCATTATGCTAAATGGTACAGATGCACACACAGCCTGTAGCTTTAATTTGCTGAGGTCGGGTTGCTCCCCTTTTCCTGCACTGGTACAGCTGTGATGTGAGTTCCCAGAAAGGAATGCAAACCGAGATGCCTCTGCAATGACTGTGTGAACACCCCAAATCTCCTTGAATTTTATTTTCTGCCTTATTGCATGCAATTTGCTCCTTCCCCTATATATTTTTTTCACATCATTACTCCTTTTCAAGTTTAATCCATTAAGTGTTTCGTTGAGTTTTCCTTCAGTGTAATAGCCTGACATGTTTAGAATACAAATTGTGTACCACACCCACTTGCCTTACCTCTTGCTGTACGTTGAAAAGTTGTTTGTGTGTATCATGATTACGGTTTTAGGTGAGTCAGATACTAGGTTGGCTCGCCTGATGATTTTAGAGTACCCTACATTGAAGTCTCTGCTTTCTAGTTTGGACAAAGCAGTGACAGTTCGTGTACAGAGAAGAAATCCTGATTTTGGCCACTCTGATTCTGGACATTTTTACATGTTTAAGTACAAAGAGAAGGTGTGGTTTGGGGGACCAGAACATTCTTTTTGCTCTGGGAAGTCTCCAGGTGGCTTCTCTGTGCTCCCAGGCTATAGATGAAAAGGAAAGAGTGTGCAGCCGCCCCCTACAGAGTTATTTGCTTGTTGTGAGTGTGTGCATGTGCTCTGTTGTATGTATCTGTGGTACATATATGTGTGTGGTATTTGCATGTGTGTATGTGGGTTGTGTGCCTGTGTGTACGTGCAGAGACCAAGGCGGGATGTAGTGTGTCGTCTATCCTTCTCTTCCTTAATGCCTTCAAAGATGGCCTCTCACTAACATGGAAGTCCCTATGTCAACTAGGCTCAGTGGCCAGCAATTCCAGTGATCTCTCTATTTCAATGCTCAGAGCTGGAGTTGCAAGCAGTGGGACATTTCTGGGTTTAATGTGGGTCCTAGGGATTCGAACCTAGACCTTATGCTGACAGAACAAGCACTCTTACCCACTGAGCCACTCTTAACCCCCACAGAGCTCATTTTCTGTATTTTTTTTTGTTTGATTTTTCTTCCACTATTTGTATATTTATTTTCAGATAGGGTCACATGTAGACCAGCCTTGTTTCACACTCCCCATGCCGCAGAATGAGCTTAACTTCTGTTCTTCCTGTTCCTATCTCTTGAGAGCTAGGACTTGAGGTGTACTGCTACGGTATTGAGGATCAAGGCTCAGACAAGCCCTCTACTGACAATGTTTTCAGTACCCCCACCCTAATACCTTTCCAGAGCACTTTGCTTGCAGGCACCATGAGATGCTTCCACTTTGTAATTTTAGCAGAATTTCAACCCTGATAACGAATCCTTAAGCATATTTTTCACTAGACACTCCTAACCTTATTAGCTTAACTTATACTAATTTAGTGCTATGGTGAGTTAGGTAGATCCAGCATACAGTATGTGTCACACTTCAGTAGTCTGCAGAAGCTTAGCAAATTACATTTCACATTAACCATCCTACAGTCATGAAAATGAAAGTATGCTCCAGGGTATTTGGTTAATTGTGCTAAAAATATATTCACGCCATTTGTGTAGGACATAAATGTACCAAAAGTACTTCTTTAAGTAAAATACTGTAGTTTACAGTAGTTTAATTTCTTTGCTTTCCCATTCATTTGAGATGTGAACAATAATGACGGTTTTGACCCTTTGCAAACCTAGTAGGTTATATTTACCTTTTTTTTACTGTTTGCCAAGTGTTAGAGGAGATCAGCAAAATGATGCATGCCTTTTTTGAAAGTCTTTGTTGCTGTTGTTTTAAAACAAAGTGTATTTATTCATGGATAAGGATACATTTTAGGATTAGAGTAGCACTGAGAGGAAAATAAGTTTCTTACTGTTTTCAAATTCTTGGTATGTTACACTTTGAGATTCAGGGATGATAAATCCTATTCCCAGGAGATATCAGAATTTTCACAATTATGATTGTTTTAAAAGTACTTCTAACCTGAGCCAAAATTTCTTATTTCAACAAAATAGCTTACAGAAATATTCATTAAACAACCAAACTTTAAAATTTGTGTCTCACAGTAAAGTAGCAGCTCATGGAATAAGCACGTGGCCACTTCCCACCTAAGGACCTGTTCAGCATTGAAAATTTGTTATAGCTTGAGAAGGCATTGCCTTTAGATTTGCCTTTAGAATGCACTCTGTCTTATTTTTAAATTACCTTTTGTTTTTATTTTCTAAATGTTATACTATACTATATCTATACTTATATATTTATGATATTATACTTACACTTAAATATTTACTATCTATATACATGTATGCGTTATAAACTAGGACCCACATGTGAGGAAAAATAGATATTTTTCTTTTCCTTTCTGAGCATGGGTGGCCTCACTTTGTGTAATACATCCTAAATCCATCCATATTCCTGTAAATTTTGGAATTTCATTTTTCTCTAGAGCTTGATAACATTCCATTTTATGGGTGTACCAGGTTTTCATTATCCATTCATTTTTTTGATGGCATGCTATGATGAATAGAGTAGCAATAAGCATGCAGGTGCAAATATTTCTATCATAGACAGAGGAGTTGTGAGGGTGTGCATGCAGGAGTGAACAGACTGGATCATGAGTCTACTTTTCTATTTCATTTTGAGGAACCTTCAAATTGATTTCCACAATGGTTGTACTAATTTGCACTCAATCCGGTAGTGTCGCTCTCTACATTCTCTCCAACATTTGTGGCTATTTCTTAGTGCTAGCTGATCAACAGGGTGGGATCTCAAGAGTTGTTATAATTTGAATTTCCCTGATGGCTAGAGATGTTGACCATTTCTAAAAAAAATAGGTACTGACCATTTGTATTTCTTTTTATTCTTAAACTGTCAATTCAATTTATCAATCCATGTGTCAACTGGCAGTTTTATTTCCTTGGTATTTAATTTCTGCAGTGCTTTGTAAATTCTGGGTGTAAGTGTTTACTACTTAGTATAGTCATAGACTTACAAGTTAATAAAAATTACAATTAAGTCAATAATATGTGGAAGAGCTATTTAATTGCTGTTCACTCAAGATTTGAAGCCTGAAGCTTTGATCTGTTCTTTTAGATTGGATAATTTAAAACAGTACTAGTCAGATGCTTGTTGATAGTGGCTGTACACTTTAAGGAGATGGTATAGAATTGCATTAGGCTTTAAAGTATCTAGCTCTCAAAAACATCCCCACAGTCAATGTAGTGTTTCCAGATACTCCAGGAGGCTTTGAGAAGACTCTGAAGTGATTATGATTAGAAAGGTTCATATGGAATAGTTCTGAGCTTGTCTCTCATGTTATGGGTGATTCTTGAAACACTTTAAAATGTTCTCAAATATTGATCAACCGAGTAGGTTATGTTTATTTTGTTTCGCCTTGCTTGGATTTCCAATACCTATATTGAAAACAGTGGTTAAAACATTAATATACCTTGAGCCTAAAAAACAACATTCCACCATTCAATATGTTTTGGTATTTTATGCAGCATGCATTCATTATTTCTCATGCTTCTGGCACTTGCCGATAGACTGTTAGCCATGATAGTTTGCCCCATTCATTATTTTATTCTGTTTTAGACTTCACACAGTCTGTGACATGGATGCTGCTTGCCTTTTGCACTCTCTACCTTAACAGTTTAAGATTTGAATTGTTAATGTGCCCTGATTATTACAAGCTCTGACTCATTGGATTCCATTTCCAAGGCTGGAAATAGGCAACTTGGTGAAAGAGAAATCACTAGTCCATTTGAATGCTAATTGCTACACAAGCCCTGTATACTGTATCAGAGCTTAGCATAAACATGGTCATCAGGGGAGGCAGAAAAAACATTAAGATGCTCCCCAGGAGACTGAGCTCATTAGAACTTACACTGATCCAACAAAGAAGGAAATCGCCTTTCCTCTTCTTCATGTGCAATTCACAGACTTTTTGAGTTATGAGGCTTTATCTAGCCTTAGTTTATTAACCTTCTCATTATTAGCTAGAAAGGACATGAAGATTGTTGATCTCTTTAAACTACAAAAGCAGTGGCTAAGACAAAATAATGACCAATGAAACAGAAAGAATTGTATATTAGAATAAACTCCAAGGAAGGTCAGAAAAGGCAATGTAAAATCACTTTTCTTTCTTGGAAATTAAGACTGTCGTTCTAATTTCTACACTAAAAAATTTCCAAATTCTAAAAGTTGTTTATTAATGAATCATATATTTAATCTAATCTCCATAATTTTCTTAATTATAAATAATCTTGTTGGTCTCGTCTGGCCTGCATCATGCCTTTTGGCTAAGTGTTGATTTTGACATTTGTCCAATACTATCTCTAGAAAGTTATTAAAGTTATAAAAGTTTTAGCAGCCACATAAAACAAGTCCTGACACAAGGGAAAAATAATGTGTCCAACAGTGGCCAGAAAGAGAGCTGAAAGCAACATTTCACAAGACAGAACTCTTCTTTACTCTTACCAGGGCTTTCTATTTCTTCCCATGCCAATTTAAATAAAATAAGCTCTTTCACATAGAATTAGATTTGTATCAGTTTACCTGACATGCAATCTTTGCTGTTACTCTCAGTTCATTTTTAATTCTGCATAGGTTAGATAATCTGAATTGATAGTAAACCCAGAATCCTGGGACCAGTGCCTCTGAAAGCCTGGTGATCCTGCTATAGATATGGTCATACACTTCAAAGAGTTGCATTAATTAAACAGCACTACATCTGTTCATTCTCAGTGAACATAATTTGTCAGTTTCCCTGAAAGATGCTGATAATGTGGTGCAAATAGTGCATCTTTTGAAAAGACAAGCAACTAGAAAGAGCATCATTGTGTAATGTTTATGGAATTGCAGACTAAATGACCTTGTCTTCTCAAATTAACTAGTCTTTACCTGGTTTTAAGAGTTCTCATGTAGAATTTTGTGTGTTTAGTGTTCATATCACATTATTCAAATGTTTTTCTCCCAAGTTTAGGTGTTTAAAATAACATGGAAAAACTATGTTTGGTTCAGTATTCAGGAGGCTGAGCAGAAGGATCATGAGTTCAAGGTCAGCCTGAGCAATATAGTAAGGCCCTGTCTTAAACAAACAGGGAACACAATAACAAGCGCAGCATCACACTCTCCCATTAAAATGATGAGTGTCTTAGTCTGTTCTATTTATAAATAATACTTTATTTTCTAGTTCTGTAGTTACAGAAGTTCAAAACCAAGGCAACAATGGGTAGGGTTGGTGTCTAATGAGGACCTGGTCTCTGCTTCCAAGATGGCACCTTGGATGCTGCATCCTCATATGGTAGAGAGGATGATGGGTGAGCAAAACCAACAAAACACAACGCTTTTCCTCAAGGCCTCACCTCTCAACTCCATCACATTGGAGGTCAAGTTTAGAGTCATGAATTTTCCTGGACATTCAAATCATAGCACAGGGTGCTTTTGTGTACTACCAACATAGTAGGTAATCTTCCTTCACAAAAGTGTATTGAGGGCCTTAACAAATGTATTTCAGATAGTATACTAATTTATGTAAAGTGCTTGCCCTAGCGGGGACTGGATAGTTCGTCTTTTATATCTCCCCCCTCCTTTTTTAAACTATCTAGCTATAACATTATAAATGAATCAGTATTCCTAGAAATTAACAGCATAATAATATTTATAAAGATTTTTAGCTGAGTGCAATTGATATAACAATTGTAATTTATATGCCCAGAAACTCTCAAGAAGGAGTCTTTGCCACCCAGTAGAAAAGAATATGTCTGTGGGGAACAAAGTCAATATTTTGGAAAAATGAAACTCAGTTTAAGAGGAAAAGCCATTCAGTCATTTATGTCCACATCAACTGTTCACTGACTGTCAAGTACTTTCATGGTCGTGGCTGTCACTATAGGAACCTAAGCTTTGCTGCCTATCAGACTCACACGTGTTCAGGCATAACTTGAGGGACTGGTGGGGAGCAGGCAGAAATAAGTGTTTACATGGAGGATCAGAAAACCGCCTTGAAAAATAAATATTCATCCTGGGGGGAAATGAAAGGTCGAGAAGGGTGAGTTTGGTTAAAGGGATGCTGGCAAATGCTAAAAACAGAAGGAAGACGAGATTCTGAGCAGGCTGTATGCCTCTGAAATGTGACATAATCCAAATCTCATTATCTAACATGATTAAAGTTGTTGGATGTCAGGGCTGAATCACAAGCGAACATGTGCCACTCAGAAGAACTAATGCTCTGTAATGGTTGTGAGGCGAGAAGAGAAGAGCAGGAGGCATTGGCAACATTGTGCCCATGGTGCCTGCAGCACCAGTGGGGCGCAGAACTGGCAGGGCTTATGGTGGAGATGCCAGCATCAATGATGGCAGCTGCCGCCGTGACTAAGGCCCTGGGAAACATGACCTTGGCAATGCCAACGTGATAGCTAGATCCCCTCTCCAGTCCTTTTAGGATGGCACCGTATAAGAAAAGACCCAATGAGAATTCCTCCATTTCTTTCCTGGATGATTGAATACTTTTCTAAAGCGAGATGGTCTTGGATAAGAAGCAGCTGAAATCATTTAAGTTCTGTGCATATTCAACAGGACCTCTTTGTTTTTCATGGAAGTGGCGGTTGGGTCTCTCTCTGTGTGTTATTCAAAAAGAGAAGTTATATTTCGTTTTCAGAAGTCTTCACTGTGCAAAGATAGGTAAAGTGGCTGAGATCATTCCAGGAAAAAAAAAATAGTACAATGCAAAGAAAATGAAAAAGATTTAAAAAGGAATTTTAGGGTACTGCTATTTAATTTCTCTGTCCTTGACTGAGGACAGCTGAGCTGAATTTAAAGAATAAACATGGCCTCAGTGAGAGAAGACACACCTAACCTTTTAGAGACTTGAGGCCCCAGGGAGTGGGGAGGCCTGGCAGGGTGTGAGTATATGTATAAGGGCTGGGGACATCATCTTGGAGATGGAGGTGGGGTGGGAAGGAGGAATGGGATCAGGAACTGTTGGAGGGCAGAACCGAGGTGGGGGTGGGGGGTAATGACTGGACTGTAAAAAAAGATTAAAGATAATAATAATTAAAAAAGAATAAATGTGCTTAGTGTATAGATGGATGGTAAGTGGTAAAGAGGAACCCAGGCAAAAGGCAGAGAACTTTAGGAAATCAGAAATGAATGAATGAATGAATGAGTTCATGAATGACCATGATACATTTAAGAAATGAAAGGAGCTGGGTGAGTAGTATGTGCCTTTAATCTGAGCACTTGGGTAGGGGGTGAGGTGGGGGTAGGTGGATCTCTGTGAGGTTTTATGGACTAGCTAGCTTGGTCTACAAAATGAGTTCCAGAACAGCCAGAGCTACATAGGGAGACCCTGCCACCAACCAACCAACCAACCAACCAACCAATCAACTAACCAACCAACCAACCAACCAACGAACCAACCAACCAACCACTAACCAACCAACCAATAACTACTTCCTACCAAAAGTTGAAAATTAAAAATAAAGTAATGGAAAGAAGTTGAGTAAAATTCCTGATCAAACAGCATTATTTCAGAGTGAGGCAGGAGGAGAGGGCCACTGTATATGGAGGCAGCGACCTGTTCATAAAAAGTTGCATGTAGTGTATTTCAGACACAGCACTCAGAGGATCCAAGCCTAAAGCCTCCTTACTAAAGATCAGAAGCACCATGTATTTATAAAGTAGGGAATCAAGCTGTAGTCCTACCCATCTTTATTGTCTATGACACAACAGTAACCAACATGGCACAGTAACCCGACAGGTGCAATACAGGCACACACAGCTTTGTGGTAATCAACCACTTTCTAATTGAACTTCAGGTCTGCTCAACAAGAGGGAAGTCATGTCTGGTCCTAGAAGCCAAGTCAACTTCTCCTGGGGCTAGTGAAGCCATGGAACTTGGAAATGACCCTATAACCACCGCTTTACTAAATCAGCATAATTACTAACTGTATTCTAAATATTTATCCTTATACCCACAGAGAAGTGTAGCTCTCACCCTTTAGCAAGAAAACATCTCTTTGCAACAGACGGAGACTATCACAGAAAAACCTAAACCACAACCAGTCAAAATGCAGAATTATGAAGCCTAGCCCCAGTCCTTACATCTACAGCCTAAACTGAAGGATCAGAGATCATTGCAGAAGAGAGAGCTGAAAGATGGGACGAGTCAGAGGATCAGGGAGTTGGCTGTGACATTGTTTTCTAGAAATGTAAGAAACTACACCTGTGAGGTCTCTTCAACATGGATGCTTAAACATGACCCGAGTAAGGATGAAACCATGAACCCTGCTAACATTGAGGGAGAATGCTCAAGAAGCCTCAGTCTAGACAAAGAACTACATGCAACTAAAGGAATACTAAAGCTGGGAGACACAGTCTTCCCCAGGGAAGAACCCCCATGTTGGTTATCCAATACCGAATGGTCATCCCTGAAATTATGTGCATATAGGTATCTTTATAAGACCAGTGACGGTTTAGGGGTATTTATGTGTATTTTAATATCCAGGAAAACATCGTTGGTTTTTTTGGTTGTTATTGTTGCTGTTGTTTTTTTCTTTGCTTGTTTGTTTTTCAGTCAAAACAAGGTTTCTCTGTGTAGCCCTGGCTGTCCTGGAACTTTCTCTGTAGACCAGGCTGGCCTTAAACTCACAGAGATCCACCTGCCTCTGAGTGCTGGGATTAAAGGTGTGTGCCATCACTAAAGGCTTGGTGATGTTTTTTTTTTTTTTAATGGTAGTAAGAATATGAACAATGGAATAGAGACAATCATAAACCAGAAAGGAAAGAAGGGATTTCTATAACACTGTTTCTATTTTTCTCTTCATGTGAAAATGTTACAGTTTGTTTATCATTTATACACACACACACACACACACACACACACACACACACACATAGAGTTTTTATTTTTTGAAATTATTCCTCCAACTTGTCCCATGCATCTTTCCTCACTCTCAAATTCATGGCCTCTTTTACTTTTTCAGTGTGTGTGTGTGTGTGTGTGTGTGTGTGTGTGTGTGT
>JADRCD010225739.1:6861-34465 GCA_019843815.1 Montemys delectorum | reverse complement strand
CACACACACACACACACACACACACATACACACACACATACACACTCAGTACACATGAGCATTCCAAACACAACACATATAACCATATACCATGTGCATAGTACAGTCAACACATGTGTACATCCCATACTGCACATCACACACACACACACACACACACACACACACACACACACACACTTTGGCCTTTCAGTTCTCAGTTTAGAGAACACTTGTCATTTCGGGCCCTCTGTTCAACTCCCCCTCAGCATCCCCTCTAGAACACATCTCATGATGTGTAAGACACAAATTTTGGTCAGCATCCTCTTTACTGCCAGCCAGCCCACAGGCTTCATGAAGGAAGACAGTGGGTGGTGTTTACGCTCACCTTTGGCAAGCACCAGGCATAATATTTAGTAGTAAATATCAGTTGAGTGGATCCATGACTTGGCCTGGAACCTGACAACTGTCTCCCATCCCTGCGCCTGGCAGCCCCCCCCATCCCACCCCAAGAAGTGAAAGAAGCTTAGGGCTGTGAGTTGCCGGCTCCGAATTAGTCCTGAGTGCGAGCCTGCTTCACTGGCCTCAGCCTGGGCTCCAGCTTCCAGTTACTATAAGGCCCTCCAAGAGCCGTGAGTGGTGTGCTCCCAACTCCATCCCACATGGCTTTCCCAGGGCTAGGCCTTGCTTCTTGCACCCCCTGAGAAGCATCTCTACAAAGAAGCAAAAGAGAAGAGACATTGAAATGAAGGGAAACAGTAAATAATCCCCAGCGGCCACGGGGAAAATTACCAGTCCGTTCTCGTGTCTGTTTCTCAGGCTGACCTCAGGGGACGCTGTTTGTGATGCCTCGGTTTTGCTTCATGGTGGTCTACAGAGATGCTTGAGGATCTTCACGCTGCCCGCGTCAGTCAGTCATGACAGCTGGCTTTGATAATCAACAGTTGTTTTCTTGCAAGGATGCATGTCCTGGGAAATCTTGGACCTTCACAAGAATTTCTCCACAAACTGTTTACTGTGTCAGGCAGCTCATTATATTTTGTCAGTAGCTTTTCCTTTAGGATCTTGGAGTTCTATAGGGTCTCTTACTAAGATTCTGTTTCCTGGAGTCTCACAGTACTGGACTTAGATGTCCATAGACAACATTCCTTAAAACCCTAGTGCCAGCCTGAGCTACAGTCCACACTCTTTGTCTTGGGACAGTTGCAAAAACCTTCTATTGACCTGAAAAGAATTCCAGACATGGTATATGAGCAATAACAGTTAATTAGTCCTTATCGAGCTTTGATGGGAAAGCTTATCCCATGGGGGAAGCAAAGAGTGGCTGAGAATAGTAGTAACTCTGTGATCTTACACGTACGCTGGACAAATACCATATACATGTGCTTTTTCTTCATCCTCATTGTATTTCTCAGAACTTCCTGGATACCAGACAGCTCTGTGAACTTTATCTGTGTCTTAATTTATATAGCTGCATAGCGGTGCTAAAAGGAAGACATGGTCATTGTTTTCATTGTATACATTAAGAAAGTCATCAGTCAATCCAATTCATACAGCTGGGTAAGGGCTGCGCTCTACTATGAACCCAGAACGTGTGAGTTTGCCGACCGACCCCTATGCACTGTCCATGCATATAGACCAAGCGAATAATTGTCTCTCAGCACCACAGCCTCACAGTTACCGTTTGTTCTGCATCCTATTGTTCTCTGAATGATAGTGCTACATTTGTATCTGTCCTAGATTTTAACCGTTGCTAATATCTCAGGGAGGTGGTAGAGCGGACTCTAGAAACATGGTTTACAGTCCAGCCCACTCCTCAGCACAGACGGTCTGGGAAGTGTTATCTCATTCTTCAGATCTCATCTACTCTTCCCTGAAGAGGGAAATCATCACTGTTGTTGTAAGGAGAAAATGAGATAACCACGTATAAATTGTCTGGCACATTGATGATCGATAATATTCTGCACTCAGTATATAAGAGAGGATAGTAGGAAATTGAATTAATTCTCGTGAAATGGGGGAGTCCATTGATAAATGATGAGCCTAATGTTAGAAACTATGTTCTATCACCAGGAAAATGGTTAATATAGTTCTCCAAGGGTTCCAGTTGTAAGAAGGAATAGCAGCGTCAACCAGAAAACCATATTTTCCAGTCAATTGAAATCTGTATGAGTAGCAACAAAGCATCGAATTAGAAGATTATTGATCAAATTGATAATTATACCCCAAGCCACCTACCATCCTGATGCATATTAGACATTTTCTGGTTTCATCTCCTCTCTTAGATCCCGCTTTTCCCCTCCCTGCATCCATACCCGCACGCCTGTGTACACAGACTCACACACACATGCTCAGCGGGTTTCTTGGGTGTCAAGTGCCCAGTGTAGTGTATATGGCTGAGGACTTGGAACTGAGATCACTGAAGCAGCCTTAGTTTTTATACAAGAATTTTTGTTGTTGTTGTTTAGTCCTCTGGACCCAGGCTGATGGGAGGTAGTTCTGTTTTAGATCCTGTCACTGCCTTCCTTCACAGATGACAGAGTTCATCTGGACATCTGACATCAAGGCAGCTGTCTCCCTGGCTGGCCACATGCTGAGATGAAGGAGCTGGACCCATCTGAATGCCTTCCTGGAGATTAAATTTTAACAAACTAGGAGGCTGGGGGGATTGTCAAGAGAGAAGAGAAAAGAGGTGTAAAGTAAAAGATGACTGAAATAAATTCATAGGAATCAGGGGACCCTGGGAAGTGGCAGAGCACTGAGAAGAACTAAGATTCAGAAATGACGACAAAAACCATCAAACCCAGATTTGCGGAGCATCAGTGGGGCCAGGGGTGGTGGCATCTCCAGCTACAGCTGGCATAGACTTAGGACGTCTATTTGCATCCAGGAAGCTGACTAGGAAAGCCACAAGAACTTGGGACTGAGAAACTGATATTGCTGATGTTAAGGATTTATGAGAAATCAATTCCTTTTCATGTCTACTCCAAGACAGTGAGGCAGTTGCTCACACTGTGAGTTGAGCTTCAGGATGGCACAGCTTGATGGCACAGACCACCAGGACCAACTCTGGGACTTGGATCTGCCCATCGCCATGGATTCAAGGGGAAATTCTCACTAGAGGAGAAGCCAGAGATGCCAACAGTGCAGCTGGAATTAGAGAAACAGAGAGAGAACTCCAGATGTTATACATCAGAATAGCTATAAACAAAACCATTCCTCCAGCTCCACCATGCTTGCTTTAATTTTTTTAATCGGATAAACAAACCCATATTCTTTTTGCCAGGTTGCAGATAGACTAATTCTTTGGGGAATGTTGATATTCCAACTGACTGCCACAGTTTGCTGTTCTTTCCCTGGAAATTGCCCAACTAGCACATAAGTGCAATTCTCACATGATTGGTAGTTTTGCAAACTTTAGGGTTTTACAGTTCCAGATGCAGTGACTCTTCAGGTCTGTTTGTCTATATACATTCGTCACCTAATGGTTTTTCTCATGTTATCCATTTCCATGACCAGAAGATAACACAGACATGAACATGCCTTCCTCTGTCATCTATGATTTTAAGTCAGAGTCTCCTGTCACGGGGAAGGGTGAGGGACAGGATGGCAGCTTTGTATACGTGTCAAACATGCAGGTGATTATCCAGCTCACAGGAGTGATCACCTGGGTGGGTATCAGTAAGCAGCTCGAGGAGTTCTGTCCCCATTGCCCACCCTCAACAGCTGCAGTCTCCTGTCTTTGACTAGTCTGGATCACACCCTTAAAACGTTCCCCCATCCTCATTCCAAGCCTGTGCAAAGCAGTGTGCAGCAAGCTGAAAGACTTGTGGATCAAGACCAGCATGTGCTTGTGATTGTGGAAGCCTTCCTCTGCACTCAGAGCGGTCATCTCTTTGAAATGAGTTGTCTAGGTTTAACAGAAAGAAAGGTGGAAGGAAAGGAGGGAGAGAGAGAAGAGAAAAATGAAGGGAGGGACCGGGATAATCATGTAATATTTGATTCGTTCTGTTAACACACACACATACACACACACATACACACACACACACACACACACACACACGCACAGATGCACACATACACATATGCACACATACACACATGCATACATGTATGCACACACAGGCACACATGAATACATACACACACACGCGCACACACACACAGAGACACGCACCCACACACACAGGCACACGCACACATACTGCCCTTGCCTTGGAACATAAGGAATGAAAGCAATGACTTGACATTGTCTGCAATGGAGACGCCGACTCCCTAGAGCAATCCTAACCCATGTTGTCCATTTTGCAGGGCCGCTGTTCAAGAGAGAACTGCAAATATCTTCATCCTCCAACACACTTAAAAACCCAGCTAGAAATTAATGGGAGGAACAATTTGATCCAGCAAAAAACTGCAGCAGCAATGCTTGCCCAGCAGATGCAATTTATGTTTCCGGGAACACCGCTCCATCCTGTGGTGAGTGCGCCTTTTCTAAGGGTGGGCTGGGTGATGGCAGGGTTGATATGGGCAGACCAAAAATGGTGACCAGAAATGACCTCCACTTACTTTATCAACTCTTACATTTAGAGCAGTTAGCTCTGAAGCTCAGTGGATGCTGAAAATGGTGTTTTTCCTAATTTAAACGGGAAGGGAAGGGTGTACCAATAGGGCGGGGCCGACCTCTAATCAATATCTGGGGAAGGTAAACCACACTAGCACTTTCTTATCAGTGAACTCTGTGTTCTAAGCCATCTTCATGTGCGAATTGGTGCACGTTTTATTTAGAGTTTGCGATGCCTATGTGTCAAAGAGGTTGGGATGCCTAAAATAAGTTTAGCGATGCAATGGATAGTTTGTGTAGTTCACTGGCATCATTTTAATGGATGAGGATAGAGAGAAACGTGGAGAAAAATGAGCTCTGCAATGTCATGTAGCTAATGGGTTGAACTTGAACGAGGTCATCAGCCAGGGTGCTCTGCACAGCATGCTCCAGCTGGAAGCAGACAACAGCCACAGAAGGATGGATGTCACAAGCAAGCAGCACACTAGGAAATGGCCTAGTCGCTTCATCTCTTGTCTCTCCCAAGCCTGCGAAGGGTGTGGTGGTTGCTGCAGCAAGAGCCAGAGAGTCGATGCCCCAGGGAGCTGAGTGTGTGAATATGTATTGTGTAATACTTTTCTCCCTGATGTCAGTGTCTGAGACTACCTCTTAAAGGTCTAGAAAGTGCTTTAGAACTGAAGCCCTAGGGGACAAAGACATGCATTTGACTCTGGAGGGGTTTCATTTACAATGTGAATTATTTGTCAAAAACAAGCTAATTTTTATAAAAGCCAAATGGGTGAATTTTCACAAAAGGCTATTATATAAAAATCAGTCTGTATTGTAATAAAAATCTGTGTGAGTGAGCGCAGCTAAATTAAAAGGGATGGAGACTAGTGAGTTCCATTTTCTCCATTGTGTTCCTGTGAGATGGGTTGAGCAGGGAGGAAGGGCAGGAAGAGTGGAGAGACTCCAGACAGATTTCAGCAGTTCCGAAAGCCTCCAGGTGGAAACCGACTCCCAAGATCCAGCTTTCCCCCAAGTGGGAAAGCTGCGGATGATTCCAAGGTGAGGCAGATACAGGCTTTTCAGAAGACGGATGTGTGATCGGGGCTGAGTAAGGCAGACAGAGACAGGAGGGTATTACACAAGAAAAGGCTGCCTGAAGGAAAGAGGGTGTCAGAGAACTTATCCCACGGTCGGGAACAGCCATCCCAGACGGACAGACAACACAGTACATCCCAGACGGACAGACAACACAGTACAGTTTAACCCAGACACCAGCCATCTCAGAGACTCTATATACAACTGCATACATACATAATTTATGATTCATTTCTGATGTGCCCATATACATTATTTTATTAAATTTCCTAAATGTTAAAATAATGTACTTATACATATTAAATAATGGCTTTGGCAATAAATTTAATATGAGCCAGGTCGATATAACAGCATGGAGTTATGTATCTCAGTCATTCAAACTGGGCACTTCCTGTTTATTTGCAACTAATAAGAAAGAATTGATCCTGGTACTTGGTCATGTCCATTTTAATATGGAAAATCTATTCATGTCATTAAATATTAGTTGAACTATTTTTGAAAGTAATGTTTATGTCTTTGCATCAAGTACTAGTGAGAAGTTAACGCTAGTCACCATTCTGCTATGAAAAAGAAATGACTCATTTAAGTATTACATTTTTATGTACTTTTATACATTTTTACAAATTTAATACATTCACATATTAAATATTTCAAACATTACAAAAATAAAATGTTTTTTAAATCTCAAGATGTATTAAAGTACAGAATGTGCTGAGTCTATTATTCAACAGCTTTACTGACAAAGAGATTAATTTGTGTACTAGTCAATTGACTGAATAATGGTCTTCAGCGGTCTTGCTTCCTCCTGCACATGTCCCTATATATGTGCAAACAAACACATGCACACATATGTGCACACACCAGTGTGCGCGCACACACACACACACACACACATACACATATACACACACACAAATGCACACAAGCGCGCATACATACACACCGCACACGCACTACACATACACCACACAGGGTGTTTGCAGTGGTGATTAGAGTCTACAGATGGCAAGATTCAGTAAATGTAGTCACAAGTGTCTAGAACAGTTTGGCAAGGGGCAAAGAGTGTGAACCCAGACAGAAAGACCACATGTCCATAGAGGCAAACTGGATATCGTCACAAGCCAAGAAGACCCGGCAGCCACCAGAAGATAGAACAAGCAAGGCGTGGCTTCTCCCCAAAGCCTCCGGAGTCCCGTCAGTACCTTCATCACGGCCCGGCATAATTAATTGATTTTGGACTTCCGGCCTCCTGAACTATGACAGGATAAACCAGTGTTGTGTGGTATAGCAGCTACAATCAACTGAGAAATAAGTATAATTACAATAATTGATGATTGAAGAATCAAGAATTACTCCTTTTTGCCTCCTACCAACCTCAGTTTCTTTAAAGTAATAAGGATTCCTTTCTGTATTCCAACTTCCCCAACTTCATCCCACTGAAGTTTCTCCACAGTATTTTCTATATTTCCAAGCCATTGGTCACTCTCTTCCTTCTGGTTAAGCACCCTATGTTGAAGCCCCACCTCCTCTGGGTGACCTGATTTGGGAGTTGTAATAGACTAAGCTCTCTAGAGAAACAGAAGAAGGACCCATTAGACTAGCTTCCCAAGTAGGGTTGGTGTTCCAACAGGGACCTGGAGAGGCAAGCAGCCATGCAGCCACCAAGTCCAGGAGGGTGAGCAGGCCCTCTCTGGCAATGAAAGCCTAGAAGATCCCTCTCAAACCATGGGCATTAACTCATGTTGAAAGATAGGATGGAAGCCACCAGAGACTAGTGTAAATGGAGAATTACAGCAGTGGTGGTGCACATCCTCAGAAAGGCAGGGGCACACATTACTCAGCTTTTGCTTCAGACTTCTCTTTTATCTGGAGCACCCACTGGGAGGTGCCAGCCAACTCTGAAAGCGCCTTACACATGCCCAGTCACTGCCCCGTCCATATAACAGTCCTTTCTGGAAACATGCTATAGACCCTCAGGTGTGTCTCATTAGTCATTGATATCACTTAGTAAAATTGATAACTAAGGCCAACCACTAAAGAGAAAGTTGGAGCCTTAACGGATGGCATTAGAGATTCACCAGGAGCAACCATTTTCCAACTGGCAAATAGCCAAGCAGATGGCTCAGTGGGGAAGATACTTGCCGCCATGCCAGGCCTGACTCTGATCTTGGATTCCCAGCACCCACATGGTGGAAAGAGAGAACTAATTCACACAAGTTATGCTCTAACCTCCATACATGTATGTACGGGGGTGAGGGTGGGGGGAGAAACAGACAGACAGACAGACAGACAGACAGACAGACAGACAGACAGACAGACACAATTTAATGTGAACCAGCAGGTGAACCCTCACTATATATTTAATATACTGGTGACAACACTTTAACTATCCCTGCCTCTAGACCTGTAATGAATGACTTTCAGGTCTGTAGAAACCACCTGGTGTATGGTTCTGTGCTCTCGCAGACTAAGTTCATGAGTGTGATCATGTTGGCCATCCTAGCGGCATTCTGAGCGCATTGAGCCATCTCTTCCCCTGACACCTCATCTCCGTCTCCTTCGCCTAGTTCATGTTTCTCAACTCTATGTTCAAATTTCAGGAACGAATGTTTCTTTCTATTTACTCTCTTTTTGGTAGCCCAATCCATCCCAAACTCCATAAACTCTTTGTCACAGGCTAAGAAACCAAATGTGTGTTCCTAGTGCAAACATCTCCCCTAGCACTGCCTTTGTTTAACCTCGCCTCAAATTCTCTTGCAAGAAAATATTCAAGACCAAAGTCTTGATTCCACTACATTCCAGTCTCGGTACAGGAAGCCATCAACCAACAGGGTCAAGCAGAGCCGAGCAGAGTGTCTCCCCCTCTGCCATGGGTCATCGAAGATCCTGCCTGCCCTGTCTGCCTTCAACGCTGTCCTCTTCTCTACTTCCCATCACCCTCCAAGTCTTGATTGTCCTCTTGTCCTCTATGGTCTCCTGTGTAAGCATCAGGGGGTGGGGTCTTTTAAAGCATAAACAGGATCTTATAACTCACTTGGTTTTATATTTTGCTTAGAAAGTAAGCCTTTCGTTAGTGGTTCATTTTTGCCTATTCCCCCTCCACCCTTTACTCCTATGTCACCTTTCTTCCCCACCCCCCACCCCCGCTCTTTTTCTTGGTGTTCTCTTTTGCTTACCCCCAGTACCTAAGGAAGGACCTTAAATGTTCTCCCATGTCGATGTGTCCCATAAAGTCCTGTGAATTCCACTTTCCACTATCTCTGTCTACGTCAGGTCTTGAGGTGTAGTGTACTAGGAAAATAAAGGGGGAGGAAATCAGGAATATGGAGGGAGATCAGAGGGAGAGAGTAAGAAGACTAGCCCTTTGGAAGAGGTTTTCTTCAAGAAGGCTTTCTGCGGATCGTGCCTTCGGGTCTCTTCAGCACTGCGAATCAGCACTGACGGCTGACAGGCACCAAACGGACCATGTCTTAGACCTCTTGGTAGCAGTGTCATGCAAAAATCTGGTCATCAAGGTTGGAACTCATGTGCCTCTAAGAGCAGAGTCCTCCAGAGTGGCCTCAATACTCCTGTCTCAGCTGCCCATGGAAAACTGATCTCAGACGCCATGATCTGTGTCAGGCATAAGAGTCTAACTCAGGCATTTCATATTAATCCAGGATCTCAGAACTGCTCTTCCTAGGCAGTGAGAACTGATACAACTACTCAGGGCAGGCTGGCATACCCTGTCCACAGAAGGAAGACTCGAGCCAATGGAAGGACATACAGTGCTCTCTGTCTGTGCTCCAAAGACATGGTGTGTTGATTCAAGGCCTTCTTTCTCTCCATCCTCTGTTCTAAGAAATTACTGACATGATCTGTGGACCGCACCGAAGTGTCTGGCAGCCCACACTGGGAGCCAAGAGTCCAGGAGCCTTTGTGCTGACTCTCCCTCTCAGGAACTGCCCTTTGACCGGCTCTCACCTGCAAGCTGTGATTCCCCTGTTATGCCTGCTTCTCAAGGCAAGGACGTTCGTGACAATGCTTCAAGTGCGTGAGATTCATTCACAGATGTATGGTATTATGGCCTGTCAATACATATCTCAGCAAATGACCATAAGAGCATCTTCACTCATCGACTTCAGTAAAAGACTCTGTGTAAAAAAGATAACGGTTTAATGTCTGATTGAGTCTGTCGTCATGAGGCCTCTGAACTCTAAATACTGGAGTTTCCCACAATATGAAGTATTTTTCCAACCCAATTTTAAAAACGGAAGACAAGATATTTGCTGCAGTTAAATACCATTTTTTTTTTAACATTTGTTGAGTGTATGGCTGTGCTGGCTATGTTCATGCTAGAGAAATGTCAACTTGAGGCAAAGACTGTAATGATATGAATATTTATGCTGCTAATGAGAGCAGCTATTGGTTGAGTTTGGACATTTGGGAATAGAAGAGAAAGAGACATTTGTTTAGCTTATCTTTTAAGTGATTTTACTTGTCCACAGCAGTTGAGAAATCTTAAAACCCAAAGAAGTTAACAGGAAACAAAACTAAGTGGAAATAGACTGGGTTTGAACATAGTTCTCTCTATATCTGAGACCTGTATTTTTTTGTTGATATTTTAAATGGCACTGTGTCTTAGTGAAATGTTACTGCTGTTACCCATAATGCATACTGAATATAGTTCAGGACCTTACACCGGATAAACAACTAATGTAGTTTTGAAGACTCAATTTGGCATTTTATCTGAATAAATTTGTTGGTACCAAAAGGGACTTTGGAAAATACATCTTCAGGGCCTCACAGATAGTCAAGGGTCGATGTGCGTTTACATCACCATATTGTTCATCTGTGGGAAGAGAGGGTTGGGAATCTGCATGCATTTCAAAAAAAAAAAAAAAAAAAGAGGACTAGAGAGATGGTTCAGCAGTTGAAAGTGCTTGCTGGTTTCCTAAAAGACCCAAGCTTCCTTCTTAGCATCCATATTGGACAGCTTGCAACTGCAAGTACTGGAGTGTTCCAGAGGGATCTGATTCCCTCTCTGGCCTCACGGGCATGTTTAAACACACATGGCACACACAGTCACATGAACACATGTATGTAAATAAATAAATACAAAACTAAGAAATCTTTACATCCATAAAATCAAATTGGAGATGTGAGTGGAAGTTCTCTTTTCTAAGTACGTGCTTTGTAAATTCCTCTCTGAATTGAATCATGTGGTACAAATATAACACCATTTCCATTCCTCATTTATGAGTGGTCCCTGAATTTAGTCGCATATTCCTCACATAATAAGTCTTTTAAATGAGAATTTCAAGGTTCCTGCCAAGACTTATTTATTGTACCAGCATTGACCACTTTAAAAATCTACCCCAACCTAAGGCAACTCACATACAATGAGTCCATTGAATGACTGATGTGTGGGGGCCTTTCAAGGTTGATATTTTTAATCCTAGCATAACATGGTCCTTATACTATTAAGTTACTTGATTTTTTTCAACAGTACCGACTTACCAAAGTGACAGTTACTAAAAAGCCACCGCTTTCTATAATTAGGACTCCAGCGGGTAACAGATCACATCCATCACATCCAAGGGAAATTTTGTAGAAAGTCAGGGAAGAAAACATACCAAAGTGCTCTCCCTTTCCAGTGCACAGCATTCATGTTTCAGTTTCTCCCAAAGCAAACATTATTTCTGAACCATAAAGATGTAAGAGTCCTCGTGGGAGAACTACCCAACTTTCCTCCAAGACCATTAGAATCACCCCCTTCAGCTCTCAGCCACTTCTGGGAAGATCTCGCAGCCTCTCTAGAAATCTCTGAACAAACTATTGATGATTTGCTGTTTCCCAATGTGGTCATTCAAAAGAGACATTGCTCCATTGTCCTAAAGGAAAATGCATCACTAAAGCAGAGGGTTAGCTTCCCCGTGTGTTAAATGACTCACCTGGAGTTTAAACAGACAACAAGAACATTACCCGAGATGTAAAAACAGAGAAATATTATGACACGTGGTAATGGCATAGCTCAGTGCTACAAAGTCATGTTAAGATGTGACTGGAAATATTTGAAAACTTATTGTGAAAACAAATAGGTTAAAAATTGTTTGTAAACCTGGGGATAGAGCTCAGTGGAGGAGCAATTGCCTATCTTGTATGAGACCTTAGCTTCAGGCCTTCACAAAAGAAAGAAAGGAAGAAAAGAAGGAAGGGAGGGAGGGAGGGAGGGAGGAAGAGAGAGAGAGAGAGAGAGAGAGAGAGAGAGAGAGAGAGAGAGAGAGAGAGAGAGAGAAGAGAAAAGAAAAGAAAGAGAAATCCATAAATAAAAACCAAGCAAAGAAAGAACTGTTGGGACCAGTTCAGTGTACAGTTTATTCTTGGGAAAATCTTTGGAAACCATGTTAACAATGGTTCTTCACAGGTAGAAATGCAAGGTCTGTATGATGACACGTACCCGTAATCCCAGCACTCCCCAGGCTGAGTTTGGGGCTAGCATGATCTCTATCACTAGTTACTGTCTATCCTAGACTGTCTATTGAGACCTTGTTTAGATAAATAAATGTGAAGCAAGGTTTATTGTCTAAGTGTGCATAATATCTTCTCTGAAACGCAGTCTTATTTAGATAGCGTTTAGATGAAACTCTTAAAAATAATTATTCTATCAGTCCATGGTGTGATTATTCTTAGCCAGGACTTAGTCATGGAAAATACTTTAACTAAGGACCAGGTGTGCTTGTCGTGGCTTCTCTGATTGTGGGACCAGGAAACAAAACTGAGTTTCAGCAGTTATGTGTGAAACTGATAGGTCTCCCATCCAGCCTTTCAAGAATGACAGGATTTTTGACACATAGTAGGGCAGAGAGTAGCACATAGTAGGTCCACATAAAAACAGCCTATGTGTTGGGGATACACATGCTACTGATGAAAGACTGAAACATGTTAGTACATCTGAACAAAATAAATCCTAAGGAAGCTCCATATGTTTGAAAACATGAATTTGGCCAACTTGAATATCAGCTATAATCAAGGGGTGTCTTACTCATGTGTCTTGTAGAGACCTATAGGAAAACACATAGATGACCAGTCTATGTTCTGTAGGTCTTACTGCCTTTGGGTTACAGCACTCAGTATTTGCAATGATAGGTAATGTGGGTGGGAATGAGTGTTTTCAGTTGTTGAGAACATTGTTTGACCAGGAAGAGTCTGTTGTTTGACCCGTTCCTTGGCATTGCACTTCTCTGATGCTGTCCTGTATGTTTACATGGTTCAGGCAGGAGAGGATCGCTGGTGTTCTTATTTCTGAGGAGCAAAAGAAAAACAGAAGAAGGGATGACTAGTAAAATTTGCATTTCAGAGTTGAATTGTTTAACTCATACAAAGGATATTCTAGGCAGTGGATACATTTCCCTCAGATAGCATTTACTAATGACTGAATTCCTGCTCAAATGACGCCCGCTGGTAAATTCTGCACTAAAAGAGTTTTTCCTGTCTTGTTTTCCTTTGACAGCCCACTTTTCCTGTAGGTCCCACCATAGGGACAAATGCGGCTCTTAGCTTTGCTCCTTACTTAGCGCCTGTCACCCCTGGAGTTGGGTTAGTCCCAACAGAGGTTCTACCCACCACACCTGTCATTGTTCCCGGAAGTCCACCGGTCACCGTCCCGGGCTCAACTGCAACTCAGAAACTTCTCAGGACTGATAAACTGGAGGTATTTCAATTATGTTTGTGTTTGGAGATATAGAAGTGTGTGTCTGTGAGAGTGGATGGACGCTTGTGCGATACTTCATCCTGCAGAAAATCCATGTTCGTGCACACACTGCTGCAATCCCATTTATTCACAATTCCGTGCTATAAAAGTAATGCCCCGTATAAAGGAAATTAGCCCAGAGGCAAAGAACAACTTTGATATAAGCAAATGCCAGTTGCTTGGTTTTTTGTTTTGTTTTGTTTTTCGTTTTTTTGGGTTTTTTTTTTTCAAGACAGGGTTTCTCTGTGTAGCCCTGGCTATCCTGGAACTCACTCCGTAGACCAGGCTGGCCTTGAACTCAGAAATCCCCCGTCTCTGCCTCCCAAGTGCTGGGATTAAAGGCGTGTGCCACCACCGCCCGGCTTCGGTTTCATGTATTAAGAATAAAACATTAAGCTGGACATGGTGGCCTGTGTCTGTAACCACGGGAGCAGGGAGCTGGCGTGAGAAGCCTGACAAAGTTCAAGGCTAGACCAGGCTACAGAGAAGTTTCTGGTCACTGTGGGCTACAGAGTGAGAGCTTGTCTCAAAACACTGAATAAATATCCACCAATAGAATATGGACGTCATCAGGATGTAAGCCAGGACGTTGGCTTCAGTGCTGTGCAGAGTAGAAATACCTTTGGTGAACTCCAGAAAGTTCTGGAAATGGTCAAAAGCCCAACAGGTCAGGGAAATGGGTGCACTCAGACCAAGTGAATAGGACTTGAGCTTCCCCGACAGTTCTACGAATATGATAGGGACGCTGTCGACTGTCTTAATGGCTTCATTGGTAAATAGAAGAAAGTGCAGCCTGAGTCAATTTGGTTGTTCTTATGCTGTCTTTAAAGTAAATCCAAATGTTCTATAATATTGAAAAGGATTAAGTACATGCATTTTTATGCATATACTTTTACATTTGGATCAGGCAAATCCTCCTGGACTTTGTTGAATAAAATTTTTCTTTAATCAGAGCCAAGAGTTTTCCTATTAGTCTTGCTTCACGATCCCTGTGATAGACAATGGGGCATTTCATATGGTTATGTAAAGATTCTGATAGATTTCTGAAAGGCTTCCACTCCATTATTGATTAGAATTGCTAGGTAATCTCTGTATGCGTAGAATACAGACCTGTTATGGAATATTCTTCCAGCATGCATGAATTTGAAAACTAACCAAATATATCTTGGGGGCAAGAAATGTTTACTGCCTAGCTCCTGGCAAAGGTTTTAGACTTCAGGATGTCACACTACAAATATCTTCACAACTACACTTTTCCCACTTAGTTTATCCAGAGTATCGTGATCTTTAGATGAAGCGAATATAAACTAGTCACTAAGGTCTAGGAGACGTTAGGCTAGCCTAGCCTAGGGCTACTGAGGTCTCTTCTGAGAATAGAAGTGTTAGCCTCTACCTGCTGGGGCTGAGGGAGCTTAGGTGATCGGGGTATGACAGCAAAACACAAAACGAGAAAGGCTGGGAACGAAAGGTCTTTCCTACAGGATTGGTAGACAAGGCACCTGACAGATGACCTTAACAGATCAGTCTTCGTCCATTACCTACCAGGAAGGGCATCAGCTGCACACAGAACGTCTGTGAACTCCAGCTATACCTGTGAGGGTCAGATAGGCAGGACTCAGAGCTTCAATAACCCTGGATGTGGTAATCCAGCACTTGGGAGGAAGAGGCCTGGGGATTGGCAGTTCAAGGCCAGCCTCTGCTACATAGTGACTCTGAAGCTAGCCTTGGCTCCATGAGATTCTGTTGAAACACAGAATGAGCAAAACCAGAATCTAGGTGAATATCTGACTAGATTTTAGTTTAGAAATGTTTGTAACTGATGGTGAGAAGTTGGCCAATACCCAAACAGGAAGAAATCGAGAACAACTCTGAGATTCAACCTATACTTAACCTGCCAACCTAGCTTGGCCACGGGTCAGTGAAATACTCAGAAATGACTGACTTGTGCAGACTAGAGCTTCATATCTCTTTCCCTTCAGCAACATCATTGGTAACCAGGAAACAAACCAATGCTTACATTTACTGGCTATGGACTGGAGCCCAGGAGAAGCAACTTCACAATTCTCTGGGCTCTTTCCTGCTGATATTTATAGCAAGGATGAATTACATAAGTAATATGCATGGGCTTTTCTTATTTCATATCATCTAGAATGAAGCGTACTTGGTGTCTACAGGACGGATCTGTATAGTAAAATCTTGGCTCACTATAGGGTTCAGAGAATAGAGAAATTCAGTTATTTGAGATCAAGAGTTCTAATGTCTCTGTTCTTTCTGTTTGTTTTCTTTTTTCTTCTTACTGTATTTCTCTGTATTTCTCTCCTTTTCACCTTCCTTCTTCTTTGGGAGTGAGTTTAAAATGAACGTTTTGCTGTTGCAAGTGCTAGTTTTTGCGATTGTAGTTTTAACTGTGACACCTTTGTAGAATGGGGGGTGGGAGGCAGGAGTCTTCCCAGCCAGGAGCTTTGCCCTCATCCTCAGCGAGGTGAACAGATGGGCCATTTTCCCAGACTATCTATACACTGGGATAGCTTGGCATACAGGCTTACCATCCTCTGTACCAGGAACAGATTAGCACCCCAGAGGTACTATCGGAGGTATCAAATGTGAGAGAGAGAGGGAGAGGAAGAGGGAGAACCAGCACAGAAGCATTGTAAGAC
Source organism: Montemys delectorum (assembly GCA_019843815.1). Taxonomy (NCBI): domain Eukaryota; kingdom Metazoa; phylum Chordata; class Mammalia; order Rodentia; family Muridae; genus Montemys; species Montemys delectorum. Next base: position 18,450 of record JADRCD010225739.1, on the reverse strand, counting down.
ATGGGTAGATAGAGTGACTAGAGAGACCCTGAGGGAAGAAAGAGGGAAGGAGGGGAGGAGAGAGAAGGAAAAATAATAAAAAGAAAGTGTGTGAATTACATAACGGTGGCCACATAAGCATAGTAAAAAGGAGAGTGGGATGACAATAAATAGATGATTGACTGACTGACTGACTGATTGATTGATAGACACACACACAGATGTGTATGCTATATGATAGGTAGATATACATGGGTTGTATAACTGTTTCCACACAGGCATTCAAAGACTTAAGTAGGTAATGGAAACAACTATGCTATACTTTTCAAGAACAGTGATGTCTTTGTTCAATTATTTTTCCTTTGCCGTTTTAGGTAAAGAACAGATTTCAGATTAGTTTCCCCCATTTCAATATCCACCCTAGGGGGCAAAACAAAACCCAAATTAATTCTTTAGCAATTCGGGTAACTTGGGTTCTAGATCATAACAGTTTTACCCTCTGAACCTGAAGGCACTATGAAGGAAAGTCTCCTCCTCCTCCTCCTGCTCCTCCTCCTCCTCCTCCTCCTGCTCCTCCTCCTCCTCCTCCTCTCCCTGGTCCTCCTTCTCCTCCTCCTCCTGCTCCTCCTCCTCCTCCTCCTCCTCCTCTCCCTGGTCCTGCTCCTCTCCCCCACCTCCCCCTCCGTTGGCACGGTGGCCACCAGGCTTTCTTCTGCAGCACCCTGCTCTTTCCCGTTGTCTCAGGTATGCAGGGAGTTCCAGCGAGGAAACTGTGCCCGGGGAGAGACAGACTGCCGCTTTGCACACCCGGCAGACAGCACCATGATCGACACAAACGACAACACCGTAACCGTTTGTATGGATTACATAAAGGGGCGTTGCATGAGGGAGAAATGCAAATATTTTCACCCTCCTGCACACTTGCAGGCCAAAATCAAAGCTGCGCAGCACCAAGCCAACCAGGCCGCGGTGGCCGCCCAGGCTGCCGCGGCCGCGGCCACAGTCATGGTAAGTGCGCCGGCCGCGCCCGCACCGCTGCGCCTCCCAGGCTGCGGGTGGTGCTTGCGGGTGGGAAGGAGCTGTGCCTCGGGCAGCTGGGAAACAAGGCTGCCATTCCCGCTGCTCCGCTGCCTAAGCTCTGTTGTCATCCCCCACCCCTTCTTGTTTTGTTCTGTTTTGCCCTTCCTTCCCTTCACAATAACTAAATCCCCAAGGTGCAGGGAACCCTTGTGAGCTCTGTCCCCTCTGCAGTCTGGTCTCTCAGCCTCCTCCAGCCTTACTGGGATCATGGGTCTACTAGGGCCTTGCAGTGAACCAGGAGACAGGCAGAAACTCAGCGGATCAAGCAGATAAAGCGAGCTGCTGAAGTCAGTGCAGGGGGAAGGGAGTGGCCCTCAGAGATGCCCAGCAACCAGTGATCCTGTCAGTCACTAACTTCTTCTCCCATTTCCGCTCGGCTGTGCTGCCTGCCAACAGCTCAGAGATTTCAAGCACAGCAGTTTGAAAAGAATGAATAAAACTTCAGAGACGAAAGGGACCTAAAAACAGAGTCTAGATACTGGAGAGATGGCTCAGTGCGTATGAGCACTGACTGCTCTTCTAGAGGACCCAAGTTCGATCCCAAGCACCCACATGGTGCACAACAATCTCTAATTCTGGTACTAGAGTACCCAGCGCCCTCTTCTGGTGTCCATGGGCACTGTAAGTGGTTCAGACAGTACACTGAGCCTGCCTGTACACGTGGGGCCAAATGCATCCACATGAGAGGGAAATGCTATCATTAAGGGTTTAGTGGAAGTGAAAACCCGAGAAGGATGCAAAGATAAAAATACCCATAATTCAAGTTCCATGAAAGTGAATTATCTTTAGAGGAAATAAGTCCTTTAAGTCTGTGAGTGTAGAGGACTCGATTTCCATCTACTTAGTGAGTGTCTTACTCCAGGAGAGTCTTTACTGTGGTCGGTTTTTCAGACCGACCGACCCCACCTTGCTGCTCTTCATGTTAATTCTTGGCCAGCAAGGTCTCCTTCCTGCACGGCATTCATTTTATAAGCTTCACTAGGGATCTAAGGGCCTCCCTGGCCTAACCAGGACTCTGCTACTGAGACAATAGCTTCACTGGCCAAGTCGACTTTTCTGCATCATATAACACCCTCAAGGAAGAAAGAAAGACGGGGCTTGGGGATGTTGGGGCTGGCTAGCAGGTCTGTCTCCTCTTTCTCCCTTCCATCCCCTTGGCTTGTCACTTCTACTCTCTGAAGCCAACCTCTGCCCACCACACAGACATCTGTAGGGATACATTCTTACACCTGATGAGAGAGGAAACTGTTTTCAACAGAGGCTCTAATTAAGGGTGAAAATCATTGCCATTTGTCTTTGTGGCTGTATCTCCATGGTCAAAGTGATAGGAGCCGATTACCCTGGGTCACAGTGGCCGTCTTTCAGCTTGAGACATGAGAAGCTCTGGAGAGGACTCTGGAAACCTTTGTCCCTCTCACTCAAATACCTGTGGAGATTAGAAACGTGGTAGTCACGGTGACTCTCACACTCAGCCCTGACTTTGTCAGGCTGTGATTGGACGCCTAGAAGTCAGAGTTCCAATACACACAATCAATACCAAATCCAGTCCTGAAGGGACAGTGTGCTGGGTCTGTGTCAGTGGTAGGCGGTGGTAGGTGGTGGAGATATGAGCAGAAATGTCCATTTACCCAAAGCCCCACAGGGTGAAGCCACAGCTGAGCTCTGCCACAGGCCCTCCTCCACATTCTCACATAAGCTCATCAGAATGCAGGAAGGTTACTGCAGTAGATGCTGTGAGAGTCAGTTACCATAGTTTCTTGGATTGTTACACTGTGCCCAAATTTGGAGTGCTGAGCAGTCACAGGATTTCGAAGCATCTTCAGAGGCGACCGCAAGCAATGTAGTTTCAGAACAATGCCAGCGCCTCTGTGACAGTGATGAGAAGATTACTGAATCTGTCACATCTTTCCAGTTAATGTGAGAGGCTCATTTGAAACCTGCCTAGGTAGAGTGTGATGAACCTTACAGGCAAGATTATCCAGAACAGAGCGGAAAGACTATTATTCTATTTCCTTATTTAGAGGACAAATGGAGAGCTTGGTGCAGCTGAAAACGTTCCCGTTCCATTCTCCCAACTTCCTTAGCCGGAAGACAGCGCACTTCCATGGTGAGGGCTCTTAGTATTGTCCAGGGATCTTCCCCCTTCTTTTAAATAGTCAGGCACTAAGAAGGAATTTAAAGTGCCGACTCTTGAAAAGAAAAGGCATTTATCTCCATTTGAGCCTTATTCTTTCATAATACCTCTTAAAATATGAGCATCTCTCTCTCTCATGAGAATTTTTCAGACCTGGGAGTAAGCTCGTTGGAGGTGCCCTTTGGTAGTTTTAACACAAAGGGTATTTGATCTTCACATGTAGTCTTTTTTCACATAAACCAAGATGGATGGCAACGGAAAGGACTGGTACAGGACAAGCTGCTGTCCGCCAGATAAGTTTCCGTTGTTCCAGAAAACTCTCACGGGCACTCCAAGCCCACGCTTCTGTCAGCCTCGTTTTATGACCAGCGAGCCAACACGTCTGATTGTTTCCTCTGGCTCTCCTCACCTCTTTGGCTCCTCACCTCTATGCTGGCCTGGACGATTGTTCTCACCTTGACCTGCAGTGTGATGTTGCCTTGACTCTGAAAACGAAATCTCGACTTCTCATAAGGTCTGGTCACTTGTATCCGTGCGTTCAGACATAGGCCATAGAGGATCAGTAATAGAGACAAGGCCAGCCAGACAGGAGCCCAGGTGTCTGCCATGCAGTGGAGTTCTGGGTAAAGTGCCCTTTCTTGCACTGGTGCCAAACACACTCCTAACACACACGGAGCTGCTCTATCCCTGAGGTGAGGTTTGAACCTGAAGGTTGATCGCTCGCTCCCGTTCAAGTGCAGGCATTCTCACCTGGGGTGGTAGCTATGTGCCAGCAAGCCTGTGGTGATGTGATTATTCATCTACATAGGCTTCTTAAAAATAGTCTATGTCTGTGCTGTATGTACATTATATAAAGCCTTAATATGTATGAAACCCTTCATACTTCAGAACCTCAGTGTACCTTAGAAGAAAATTGCATCTAATAAAAGAGATGTACTATGCAGTGGAAAAGGGAGAAATGTCACTATTCTTACTTTACACCAGCTCCTAAGTTATTCTAAAGTGTAAAAATCAGGTCTTAACAACCTAAAAGAAAAAAACACAGACCATTAAACATCCATAAGACTGTCATAAAAAGAAATACTTAAGAGTACTTATTCAGCTTGGAGAAGTCACTAAAGGATGCTCTGTCGCATCAAAATTGTGTTCCTATGTACCAGTCTTTGGAGACTCTTCTAAAAGGCAAGTCAAAAAAGATCCACCCACTAGGATATTCAGTTCCTAAATCCCAAGGGCTAGGAAAGTGGGAAACTTGAGACTGACAGTTATGGACAGAATGATTTTGGGCCCTGCCAGCTGATGAACCTTCCCAGTGATCTGTGAGAGCGGCCATGGAGTCAACAGTGAACCACGATTAGTTGAGGCTCAAAAACCACAAACAAGCCTGTGAGGCCATTTGCTGCCTGATGACCCGAGGACAACCCCAGGACCCACATAGTGCCTCCCACAAGCCATCCTCTGACGGCCCCACGCGTGCCATCTTGCATATGTGTAGAGGTGCACACACATCAATGAGTGAAATTAAGCCAACCCTGCATTAGTTAACAGTGTGAAACGGTACAGGGAGGAAAGATTATAACCAGGATGGAGTTGTGGAAGTTTATTGAACTTATATTTCATAATACCTAGGAGTTGCTTGGCACAGTGGCAAGTCCATGCTTGCAATCCTAGCATTGTGGAGGGCTGATGCAGGAGAATTGCTGTGAGTTCAAGGCCAATCTGGGCTAAAAAGTGAGACTCTGCCTCAAAAACAAAACAAAACAAAAAATCTCTTAAGAGTTTGTGCTGTTTTTATTTTCAATATTCCATTTCGGTTTCTTTTTTTTTAATCAGTCTCTTAGTATTTGATGACCTTTATCCAGACTCCTTCTAGAACATTCTATTCCCTGTTGGGGATTCCCTGCCTAAGTTCTTTCCACCTTATTTCTAATCTCTTTCTCCAAGTTCCATAGCTCTTAAGCTATCTTCTCTCACATTTTTTTTTTTATTCTGAATCATGGAATGATGAACAACTCTACATTTGCCAAGAAAAACATTATTAATTGTTCCCGTCTTGAGGTCAAAACTCCATTTCCTCTCATTTCAAATACCATCCTTCTCCCACAGACCTTCAGACTGCGAATTTTATCAGACAAATCTTGGGGATTTACCTATTGTGCTAACCATAAGAGGGGATGGTCGTTGTCCCATTTGCATTGAAGCTGCTTCCTGGAGTTCTTTACTTTCACAGAATCACAGACTTTTTCCACCATTTAACAACCAGAAAGAAGAGTTGTTTTCTTTCTTTTTTTTTTTTTTCATTGAGCTCTAAATCAATCCATATCCAATACTACCTTGGTTGTTTAAATGGAGCTCTCTTCCCAGAAGGACTGTTGTAAGTTAAAGGCAGCGCTCCGCCCGTCTGAAGGCTGTTCCCTGCTATTTTAGCTGCTTGTTCTAGCAAAAAAGTTCCCACTTGTCATCAACTGGTTAACCCCTGATCAAAGCTAAAAGTACGGACAGTATTGCTAAAGAGAAATCATTTTAATACCAAGGACGTGAAATGCCTTTTTTTAAAGGGTATTTTCTTAGTATATTACCCGGTAAGTTGTTTGAAATACATTATAATTTCAAATGTAGTAGAGACAGAACGGATGATAAGTTAGTATTTTGAAACGAAGCAGAGTAAAAGTGAAACACTGGGAAAGTTCCTGTTTAAATTCAAATTGTCCGAAATTCACCACGGGACATTCACCCACATGTTGAGACCCACCCTAGCAGAATGAAGGCAGGAACTGAGGCAATTTCCCATGTGATTCAGCCAAAAAATAACGACCCAAACCCAAACCGTTTTGCATAAATAACCTGTGTTTGAATATTTTTTGCCTGAATTTTTTTTTTTTTTGCCTCAGTTTGCCACTTCATTTTGTTAGGTTAATCCGATTCAAAACATAACTAAGTGAAGATTTTCTTCAAATTGGGATGTACTTGATTTCTTCATTATTTTATATCGGAACTAACTTATCAGATGTTCTTCTGCCCCATGGTCCCTAAAGGTTTTGCATTCCTTCCCGCCCTCCGAAGCAATATAAAAAAGTGCTTATGGTGTGTATGCAAGCTGCTGTTTTAATTAACTTTCCTGAATTTCAAACATCTATATTTTACTCTCTTATATGCTTTTAACTAAGGTATAGTAGATGCATTTTTGCTTCGATACTAATTTAAGGTGTAATATTCATTTCTTTAGAGAACATTTTTGTTGTTGTGCATGCCTAGTGTTTTGTACGTTGTATATTGCATTCAGAATATTTTTTTCCTTCTCACCTATCCACAATGCAATGCCGTTCCCATGATGCACCTCTGCTTGCTGTTTACCTGTATGTTAATTCGCTTGAATCCCATTGGCCCACTGCCATCATGTGCTCGCTGCCTGTTATTAAAAGACTCAGTCGACTGCCAAAGCACTGAAGCGACCTCTCGAAGCAACTGTAGACCTGGTACTTTGACCTTTCACCTTTCGCTTTGCATGTAGCTTTTCAGAGAACCAGCTGAGATTTGTATGTAAAATACTGGTTGCAGCCAATCATTATTATTAATTTTAAAATGGAGGAATTCAATAAGGTGTTTAGTCATCTCATTTGCATATGTAATCTGGGAAATAAATATTAAATCTAACAAATTTTAATACCTTTTCCAAAAGAGTGAAGCAAATTTAAATTATGTGGCTCAGAAAAATGCTCATTGTAATTCTTATTAACCTTTAAATTCAAGAAACTGCCACTCAGTTAAAGGATAGATATTAATAATAACGCAAATGCTCCTTTCTCCCCCTTAGTGTAGTTTAACCTGTTTTAAAAAAGAAAAAAAAAGCTGAAGCCATTTTTTCCATTGTTGTTGCTTGATAGTTTTCTTTTCCTTAGTTGAAATGCTACTGTTTTGGGTTACAGAATTCATGCTTCCGCTCTCAATAACAAATTCTCACTCATTCAACATTGCCGCTGTTTAAATTAAGGTGCATGGCAGAGGCATCTCTTTAGCTGTCATTTTTTAAAGAGAGAAAGAAAGAAAGAAAGAAAAAGATTGTTGCAGTTGATGATCTCTGTGGACTTGGACCGCAGGCTTGCTTTAAGTTGGACACATTTTATCGAATTCTTCGCTTACAGGCCTTCCCTCCTGGTGCTCTCCATCCTTTACCAAAGAGACAAGCACTTGAAAAAAGCAACGGAGCCAGCACGGTCTTCAACCCCAGCGTCTTGCACTACCAGCAGGCTCTGACCAGTGCGCAGTTGCAGCAACACACGGCGTTCATTCCCACAGGTACGCGCCCTTTCTCTCTGTGTCTGTGTCCTGTGTCCTTCCGGTCATGTGCTTTCTTCTCATTTCTTTAAGCTGTTTGGTGGCATCTAGTTTGCATTTAGAAGGTGCAAATATAAATATAGCCTGGCCCACCACAGCCCTGGCTACCTAGCCCTGTTGACCTTGCTCTGATAGCTAAAGGCAGTTAGCATTCTAAAGCCAAGGGTTTGGTGGGAATTAGCTTGAGAGACAGGGAGCGGTTAAAGCTTTGGGTCTCTTCTATTTACGCAAGCCCCGTAAAATAGTTTATGCAAGCAAGGTTTTTTTTATATGAGATAATTGAAATTTATCCTTAACACTCGATGTCCTAAAAATAAAAATTCTAGTAAATACTAACCATTTTTTCCCTGCTTCTACTCAGAGCACTAAAAAGTCTAAGACCGCTCAAATGAAAGCAATCTTCTGCTCGTATTTTTATATCCATTCTATCTCTCTCTTCATCCTTCTCCACTCTCACCAACTTCACAGCTATCTGGAGTGCTTGTCCTCCGTTCTAAGCCAATGAGTGATAAGAGAAGGGGCTACCATCCCTTAGCCTACCAATCGCTGGAGACCGTCTGTTAACCACAGGGTCTCACAGGCAGAAGGGTCTTCATGAATTCCTCATCCAGTGGACTGTTTTACAAATGAGAAAACTGAGGCCCCCAGGATAATGAGAAGTGACTTTCCAAGGTGGCAGAGCTGACACAAACGCCAGGCTGGTGTTCCAGTGCCTGGTTACATTTACATAACATCGCACCACCTCCACTGGCCCCAACACGGAGTCTACAGACTTCTCCCCCAAATCAGATTAAAGTGGCGTTTTGATTTTGAAGTGGCATGAAAAATCAATTCAGGTGAAGAAAAACAATGTAACACTTATCCAATCTAACTCCAGTCCCCGCCATATTTTTCCCAGTTCAGAGACTGCAGACAGGGTCATGTGCACACCTCACAAGCCCTCACAAACACGGTCACCTTCACTTGACCAACTTTACCTTTTAGTCTCTGTTAGAAACAGGTGACTTAAGCCTTGTTCGGAAGAACACCCACTGGGTTCTTCCAAGCCCATATTCTTTGTCCCATCACAACAAGGAGACCTTGTCATTAATCAATGTGATTGGATATATTAATCTTTGAGTCCATAGCCTATGAGCATTTTAGGGTTGGAGAAAGCTAGTTTTTATTCCAGTAACAGTCTTTGTATAAAAACTGTAAATGAATCGTAACCTATATGAATTAGTATTTTAAATGAATTAGTAACCGATAAACTATATTTATATTAATAAAAATGCACTGTCAGAAAGTACATGAGTTCTGAATCTATATTAAAAGACTTTCATATCTTACCCCATTGCAACCTTAATTAATGGCATTCCATGCTGTCTTAGCTTAGCCGTATTTGTGATTATAACACACCTGAAATAACATAATTACCAGAAGGTCAGCTCACTCTGAGGATCCTGTGTGGTTATTACAAGTGTCTCATTGTAGACTTTGTAGCCATTATATACTTTAAGAGACAGGAAAAAATGCTGAATGAGTAACTATGAAAGACAAGCCTGTTTCTGAAGAGCCGGTAATACAGATGTTGCAGTCTCCTGGGACTACAGTGAGGCTCTTCACAGCTGTGGAACACCCCGAGCCGGTATGGACCAGCTGGCTAATTCATCAAAAGCGTCCCCACTCTAAGATTCAGTAAGGACGCCCTGAAGTGTTTGCTAAGGAAGGGTGCATAGCATAGCTTAAGCACTAGCCCTATGCTGTGGATGGGAAGTGATAAACCCTGAGAGCTGGGCTGTGTCTGTTCGCCCTCTGTTGGATTCTCCAGGAACAGCTCAACTGTGTTGGCAACTTTCTGTAGCCTTTGGAAGCCTAACGGTGGACTGTAGCCCGGTTAGTTCTGTGGATTACACGTGTGTAGAGCATATTTGCTATATGCTGTAAAGACCACAGGGGATAACCATGTGAATTTTGTGTACTGGAGTGGTATTTGAACTTCCAAGAAATTCACTACCCTTCTCTGAAATGATAGTAAATAATTTTACTAAAATAATTTCAGCATAAGTTCTCACCCAATTCCATAGACAAAAAACTCTCCACGATTGTGGTAGGCTTTCTTGTTTGTTTGCTTCAGGGAAGCCTTCTTATAAGCCATGTTTCCAACTTCACGTAAAAAAGTGACAGCGATAATAATCATTTACCCTGGCTGCTTTCAAACCTCTGCCGGTCAGGTGGTGACACTGTGTGCTGATTTTTAGCAGATGGTTAACATGTTATTTTCGATGAACATTTTTTAATCTTTCTGTTAATGTTTTAAACATAAGCAGTTTTCATACATACAGATCAAAGTATTTTTTGTGTGTGTCTTCTTGGACAGTTGCCTTCAGTGAAAGGCCATGCATAGCAAAACTCTGATATGTACTAAAGTCCTCCCACTGACACAATGTGAATTTGGATTTTAGGAAATCTGCCTCTAGGCTTTAAGATTTCAATGTAAGACACAGGATATGGGATTATTCTCCACAACCACGGTGGGTGGAATTTATCTCTTTTGTTTCTTTCTTTTAAAAAAACAGTTATAGGGGTTATTTTAACTAAGAAGTTTGTACATTTCCCTTGCTATGATAGGAAAGTGGCAAAATCCCGCAAGGTCTCAGAAATAGCCGTGTGATAAATTGCTTTGGGCATCACTGTGACAAGTTTATTCTGAATCACTCTAAGTATTCTTGCACACACTGTCATTGTTCTTCAAGAGGGCACAGTTCTGTCAGTGGCACGAAGTTATTCGCATTTTGCAGATGGAAAAACTGAGGCTGTGTTTACACTACAAAACGTCATGCACACAACTAAGAATTACCCAGATAGTTCTGGCTCACAGAAGCTTGTAACATGGAAGAAGGAGGTGCATGTTTGAGATGCTAATTTATCCAAAGCATCGGCATCCTGGTAAAATGCTGATCAGGTCAGAAAAAAGGCAGTGCAGAGTCCTTCCTTAAAATACTTCATTACGTTGGAAGTGCCTGTGGAAGGTGCTAGGCCAGACATTTCCAAGTAATGAGAAACCATAAATGTTACATAAAGTTTCTCACACATGTGTAAAAGGTTTGTCCGCCTTCAGTGGAAGCTGCCTCAATTCAAATGTATGGGCTCTTCGCTTCAGTGAGCATTCCTTAAGCATGTGTTACAGTCTGAGTTGCAGACACACAATGAAAATGTAAAGGGGCCCAGAGCTGGGTGTAAACCAGAGTCCACAGTGTGAAGGACGAGACAGAGGGTTGAGCTGGGGTGGAGGGGGGAGGGGCAAGGTGTTCATCTTCAGCAGATGCAGGCATGAACAGAGTACAGAGCAGGGAGAGTCTCCAAAGCAGGAGAATTTGCTAACAACTTTAAAGAGGGAGGGAGGAGATAAGATTTTACCGTTAGGGGAAGGACATACCGGGCAGGTATGACAAGAGTGGGTTTGAAGAATAGAGTACCATTCTCTGTAGTAATGGCATACATTCCTCACAGGATCTGTGGGAAGAGCAGAGGGTAGAACTAGGTAAAAGGTGGAGACATGGCTTGCAAAGCCGAGCAGAGCAGAATCTGGCATTGAGAGAGCAGTCCACATGTCCTAAGCTCCATATGTCCCATGTTCAAATCACTCTTGGCTGGCAGAGAGAGGAACCCATGAAGTAGCCTGGTCAAGCACTTCCTGCATCCAGGACACAAGCCAGAGCCACACCTTGCCCTCTGTGGCTGCAGGAGCCGTTTCTGATGGTTCATACCCCTTGTATATTCACAAGTGTAACCCAGGAAGCCCTCGAGAAAATCCGTTCAGTACAGAATACAGGAAGAATAAAGGGGGATTTTTCAGAAGTGACTTTGAAGCCTAACACAGTTAACTCTAAAGTGGAATATTTTACAAACTAGACCCTTTAATAACTTTCAGGAATAAGTTTCCCCCAAAGTGCTTTTTACGATGGGTTGGAACCCTAACCCCACACAGGGGTGCCCCGAGGTGCCCTATGCATCTAGTTAAATGGGGTCTAACCCCCACACAGGGGTGCCCCGAGGTGCCCTATGCATCTAGTTAAATG
>JADRCD010225738.1:0-48492 GCA_019843815.1 Montemys delectorum | reverse complement strand
GACCCTAAGAGTCATCTGTCCCTAAAGCTAGCACAGCTGTAAAGCAAGGAATAGGATCTTCCTACCAGTTGCCGAGGAAGCTGCCAGCCCAAGATAGATGCTAACCCACCAATCCCAGGCCAGTCTGTGACAACAGTGTGAAAAAGCCCACGCTGGAGCCACTCAGTCCCCAACCAAGGAAAGTGTGTGTGTGTGTGTTAGCACACACACTGTTCTCACTTCCAGACACTGTGCTCTCAGGTGATTAGTTACATGGCAACACAGAACTAATCAATCCCACACAGCAGTTATCATGTGGGACAGCGAGCAGGGACCTGAACTATGGCCATGCCAGAGGGCAGGAGAGGTCTGTTGTCCCCCGCACACACCCAGTCTGCCAAAGCCACCTCTCTCAGGTGTACAGGATAGTGCTATTAAAAATAGTAACTGTCCAGACTTCTCACAGTAATGGAGATTCCCTGCCAGCTGTCCAGGGCACAGGTCCAGAGAGGGAGGAGAGGTCTGGAGGAGGTGCTAGCTCTACCCTAAAGGCCCACTAGGGAAATATGAGTCTGAGCATTGATTGGCTCTGAGCCCACACAGGACAAGGCCCCTGGGCTCTGCAAAAGGGCTCATGGCCTCAGGGTCAGAAGATCCACCATAAGCCCTCTCAAGCCACACAACTGCCTTCCTCAGCTTTTACCTTAAGATCAAACTGGAGACACGAGAAAGTACTCTGCACACTAAAATGTGCCTGCGAACTCTAAAGCAGGCTCGAACTCCAAAATACCTACAAACAGTCATAAAAGATCATTCTTTTCTCATTAAAAACAAACAAAAAAATAACTGCCAACCCATTCCAAAGCCACTAAATGTCCTGGAGATGACCACATTGAGCCTAAAACACAACATAGCATATTGAATGCAGAGCGAAACCCTTCCTGGATCCCCAAGGAACCAAATTCCGTTCCTGGATTCATTTTGTAGCCAGCTCTGAGGCCTCATTAGGTGAGTCACCTTCCCCATATATTAAAAAAAGAAGTCAGACTGGAACATCTCCAGGATCCTTTCTAAGTAAAAAATGTGGGGGCTTTTATTTGCATTTCTAAATATTTTAATTGTGTATGTGCCTGCATATGTGTATATATAGTGCATGCGTGTACACAGGTGTCTGTGTCATTCGTACTTATAGAGGCCAGAAAGGCTGTCCAATGTCCTATTCTGACTTCTCCTGTTGTTTTCCTGGGACTGAGTCTCTCTGAACCTGGAGCTAAGCTGGCAGTCCCCAAACCACGGGCATCACCCTGTCTTCCCCAAGCCTGAGTGCTAGGACTGCACCAAACTTTTTATGTGGATTTGGGGATTTGAACTCATAGCCTCATGCCTGAGCAGCAAGCACTCTTGCCTGCTGAGCCATCTCCTCAGCCCCTGAAAGTTTTATGAATCAATATTTTATGCTCCTTGGTCAAGTTTCTGAGGAAAGTTAGGGAGTAGGGTATTCCCTGAAATTAACATGAGGTAACTAGCCCTCAGAATTTACCTTGCAAACCTGCTCTACCCACTCCACCCCATTAGACTATTGTCTACCGTGGGCCTAAAGGGTCAAAGTAATATAGCAAAGTTTAATTCATTGGTTCCTGTTGGATCTTTTGTTCTAGGAGCACAGAGCATATCTTTTTCTTGGGCTATTAAAAAAAGCTTGGTCATGGAAACCTGACTCTGGTGACAAGGGAATAAAAAGGGACAAACTGACATAAAGAAAAGCTGGGGTCAGGTGGGCTGCGTGCACGGATGGAGTGGCACTAACCAGGAATCTCAGCATGTTCTTTCTGTACCTCACGAGGTCAGGAGGTTAGCTAGTCTCTGTGGGAGCTCTCTATAGGGAACAGTCTCAGGCTGTACACACCTGGGAGAAGAAAGCTGCAGGTGCTAGTTTTTGCACACACTTGTCAGTTGTTTATGAATGCTCTTAGGCCAGGAAAGGACTCTGCTCGTTTCCCATGTGTCCAATGCCTCCTTAGTCCTTGACATGGTCCACTACCACACATTCACACAGAACTTCACTCTCTCAGGCCTTCACTCACTCTTACTTCTTCCTCATCCAAAATGATTTCTATAAAGTACAAAGAGCAAGGGCTGGGGAGATGATGCAAGTGGGAGAGCGTTTCCAGGTGTCTTAGTTAACTGTTCTACTGCTGTATAGAGACACCATGACCATGACAACTCTAGTAAAAAGAAAATCATTTAATTGGGACTTGCTTATAGCTTCAGGGTTTACTCCATTATCGTCAGCACACAGGCATATATGGTAGCTGAGAGTTCTACATCCAAATCCAAAGGCAGCAGGAAGAGGAAGCCACTGGGCCTGCCTTGAGCTTTTGAAACACTCAAAGCTCACCTCCAATGACATACTCCCTCCAACAAGGCCATACCTCCTAATCCTTTTAAATAGTGCCACCAAGCATTCAAATCTACGAGCCTATAGGGGCCATACTTATTCAAACCACATCGTTAGGCAAGCATGAAGACTTGATTTCAATCCCCATCACCCATATAAAAGCTGATGTAATGATATGCATTTATAATCTCAGCACTGAGAAGGCAAAGACAGGTAGATCACTGGGGCTCACTAGCCAGTCTGGCCTACGTGGTGAGTCTCTGGCCAAGAAAGACAACATCTCAAAAACCAAAGTGGACGCCTCAAGAGGAAAGACACACAAGGATGACTTCTGACCTCTACACACTGTATTGAACTTGTAATACCACACACTAAACATACACACACCCCTGAATGTACATAGTTAGACACACATACCAAATAATTTTGAAGAACAGAAACTGTGTAGGCTATTCCACAGACCAATCTAGAATGCTAAAAGTACAGTGGTGGTGGTGCATACCTTTAATCCCAGCACTTGGGAGGCAGAGGCAGGCGGATTTCAGAGTTTGAGGCCAGCCTGGTCTACAGAGTGAGTTCCAGAACAGCCAGGGCTACACCGAGAAACCCTGTCTCAAAAAACCAAAGGAAAAAATCTGAATAGTGGGAAAGAAGGAAGAAAGGGAGGAATGAAGGGAGAGGGGTAGGGAGGAAGGAAGGAAGGGCAGACAGATGAGGATAGACAAATGATAGATAGATAGATAGATAGATAGATAGATAGATAGATAGATAGATAGATAACAATAAACATAAGACAGATTGATAGATAAGGGATAGATAGATGATAGACATACAGATGAGATATGATTGATAGATAAATAGATATATAGATAATAGATTATAGACAAGTAGAAAGATTGATAAACAAGTATACACACATGCTACTAGATCATAGATAGATACATACATACATACATGCACACATATACAAATAATCTATTTGAAAACTGAAATATTCTTCTACTGGGCTCAGGGAATAAGGTGGTAAATATGGTAGAACATTACACTATGATATGCCACACACACTGTGTTCCGCCAAGGCTGGATTAGCAGGCAAAGTTATAAGGAAAGACACTTTGGTTAGTAAAATACAAAGCAGTGCTTCCTCCTCTGGGACAGCAGCATGAATAACTCCAAGGGCTGCTAGTAAAGAAGCAAAGCTAGCAAAACTGTCCTTGGAAAACGAACCAACACTGAAAATCTCTGCAACTACCCGAGTGGTGTACATCCCATAAAGAAGCCAAAAAGGGCCATCAAGCTGGGCACAGTGGCACGTACCTGTAACTTCTAAGCTTGGGAGGTAGGCATGGGAGGCTTACTGCAACAAGAGCAGACAAATTTCAGACCAGCCAGGGGCTACCTAGTGAGACCGTCTCAAAGAACAAGAGGAGGAGGGAAGCTGTAGAAGTTACTCCAGATGACACAGACAGAAAGCGTACAGAAGCCGCCATCCTGAGTGATGGCATTCATGCTCAAGGCTATACCCTCGAGAATAATAAAGATATATACATATATAGATATAGATATAACAAAATAAAACAAATAAACAAAAAACCAGTCTCTGGTGTGGGTACAGCTCTGCACACACTAAAAATCCTGGAATTAATGTACCCTGGAATGAATATAGATGTGAGACCAGGGGCTACATAATGAGATTCAGGCCAAGTATCTCAATAAGTCTGGTGATTAAAATAATAATACTGAAATAAATGACCTACGTATTTTTTTTGCAATATTATTTTAGAGAGCTCCATCCAGAGACAATAAAAAGAAAACTAAGTGGCCTGGACATCAGAAAACACGAAGGAATCTTAAGCTTCCACCAATCCTGTATCTCTTTGAGAAGATTCAGATTTCTAGAAAATGCTTGCTAAGGATTGCTCCAAACTCTTACTCCAAATACTGCTTCTGACTTGACTCCCCTGCCTGTCGGTTGGTGAATACTCCTAGGAGAATATCCCTCCTTAAGCATCTTGCTGAGTCTACGCCCTGAGTCCCTCCTGTCTGACATCGCAGGATACCGTGGTGTCTCTGGGGTTTGTTGTCCACTCCCAGTTGTGGTACTTGCTCAGCTCCCTGCATAGTAAGAAAAGGCAGCACTCAACTGGAAGACACTGCAGCTCCCCAGACCCTTCTGACTGGCCATCACTCACCCTAGTGTGAACAGAAGAACACTTGGACCTGCTAAGCCATGTCATTTACCACTGTCCTGCACACAGAGGTCTTGACCTCTCTAGCCCTCAACCTCTCCCCCGCAGCACACGCAAACTGGATCTGGAATCGACTAAGAGACATCCATAATTTCTTTGGTCAGATTGTTTCAAGTGGGGAGTCCTAGCCTACACGTGATACCCAGATACAGGGGATGGAAAAAAGAAAGCATTTTGCTTTTTTTGCCTACTTTCATTTACTCTCACTGACAAGTTCACCTACATGGCTGCTGCTACATTCCTTCAATGAAATTAGGACTCAGCTTTACGCTTCATCATGAGCCAAAGCCCAGTGGTTCTTTAGGATCTTCTGAGTCTTCAGCGCCAGAGCAGGGCTGCTAAGGAATCCAGCTAATGGACAGAGAAACTACCAGTTTCTCAGTCTCTGGTTGGGCTGCCTGGACATTGTCACACAAGCTAATATGCCCATTAATTCTATTGGTTTTGCCCCTCTAGACTCCTCACTAATAAACACATGCTGCCATGCATGAGCATGCTTGACACATTCCTTCTCAGCTGTCCTCTGACCCCCCCTTGCTCCACTACGGTTGTTCCAGACATGTAGACTTCCATGCTTGGAGGGAGCCTTGACCAGGAGGAATCCCAGGATTTCCAGACTACTTACAAAATAAACTGAAGTTGAACACGAGGTGAATGACCCAGAAAGTAACAACTTTAGCCAACTAGAGCGGACAAGGACCACGAGGACCCTGCCTCTTTGATCTGCTCTCTGGGAAGTAGGACCCAGAAGCTGGGCCAGTGGACAGTGATGGATCCCAGGTTGGCTTTGATGAAATGCAGATGGCTACTAGTGTTTATAACCCAGGGACCAGGAATCTTCTTTGAAAGCCAAACTCTGGACCATTTCTCTCTGTCAGTTTTAATTTGTAATACAAATATTTTGAGATAGAATCATTAATCCTATTTGTCTAGTTGGGGCTAGAGTTAATGGAATAATCCCATGTTCTGACTAAGAGAAGCAAATGGTCTCACTCATTCCTCCCTGTGCCATGCATGGTTCTCATGGGACCAGAATAATAAGCCATTTAGCCATCACTAGGTCTAGAGGTCTAGTACTAGTGGTACTCAGGAGCCTTTAACCAACAAGAAGCCACCTCTACTATTATAGAGGCAGGTAAGTACAAGCAGGTGACAGAAGCAAGGTTCACACTTTATCCAGAGAAGGCCCTAGGTTCGTAGAGGAATAGTCCCCACAGCATATCCCCTTTTCTTAGATTCCTTCCTCAGGCTGAAAGGATGGTTTCTTGGCACACTGCAGAATCCAGTACCTTCTGTAAGGCTGGGGCAATGGGATGCCTTCAGGATCACAGAGAAGCTAGTTCCTGAAAAGAAGGGCCTCCATAGGGCATGAGTCCCTCATCTTGATGTCCTCTGGACCATATCACTCCCTACTCTGACCCCTGGATGGGTTGGATCATATCCTACCAAAATATGTTGATGTTTCAACTCCTGGAAGCTTACTAGGGGCCATTGTACACATCATTAGTAAAGTTGAAGTGAGGCCCCAAAGCGAATGAGACCTGTGACCTTATAAGATGAGGGACTTGGGGCCAGGGAAAGAGCTCACCACACAAGCACAGGGATGACTCACTGAGAAAACCGGAAGCAGCAGCACACACTTGAAACTTCAGCACGGGAGATGCAGAGACAGGCAGATATACGGGGCTTATTGGCCAGCCAGCCTAGCTGAGTTAGTAAACTGCAGGCCAAGCTCCACACTTCAATAAACAAACAAGGTTGATGGCACCTGAGAATGCTACCTGAGGTTGACATCTGGTGACATCCACACTTACATGCGCGCGCGCCCGTGCGTGCACACACACACACACACACACACACACACACACACACACATGCATTCAGACTTGCATATACAAGTCATGGACAAAAGAAAGAGAAGAGATACTTGACCACAGAAACACACTGGGGCAGGAGTGTGGCCCCTCCTTATGACTGTGGATGTTGTGCTGCAGCTGCAAAGTAAGGACTGTCAGCCAGCCTGGACCACAAGAAGGCAAAGAAGCATTCTTGCCAGTGTCTGGGATACAGTATGTCACTCTGCAGCTTAGCCTCAGGCTTGTAGCCTCCTAAACTCCTGCTACATGAAGACACCTAGTGTGTGGTGCTCTATTCTAACTGTCATGGGAAACTAAGACGAGTCCTAAACTCTGAACCCACACAACCCATCCCTCCTCTATCACCACCCACAGGGCAGAGAGATGGCTGAGCCCATGAACCCAAGCCATAGGAGAAGGCTGGTTTCCAGGTAACCACGTAAAAGCACAAAGGTCTTAGCGTAGCAAGGCTCAGGGAATGTAGGACAAGAGAAGGAGGAAGACAAGGCAGGGTCCTAACTTGGGAAGGAGTTGGACAGACTAGAAACAGGTGGTGGGAGAGGCTGAGATGTAACCAGCTGTGATGCTGATGGACTGGGACCAGACCTCCACCATGGCTTCTTTCAGCTTCCCAGAATACCCTTGACACTCCAGGCCAAAGAAAGGAAAAGGCCCAGACACACCTGTTTCTAATATTAACATACTTGGTAACACCAGAGCCCCTCCTGTTATACCCAAACTACAACTGATGCTTCTTGCCTAGCCTAACACACACTAAGCTTGACACCACCTCCTCAGGCCACCACAGCCCCAAATTCCAGAGATTTCCAGCTGTTTCTACATCAGCAGAAAAAAGAAAAAAAAAAAGAAAAAAGAAAAAAAAGACTATGTCTGAAAAGAAGAGGGAAGATTAAGAAAGTGTCTCAGCCCTAGGCATCTTTTTTTTTTTTAACCACTAACTGGGTAATGAATAATTTATAGGCAAGAATGTGGGGGGATAAAATGTTGACAAGTCAAGAAAAGCTCTTAGTGGCCTAACAGAGCAATCCATCTCTAAGAACAGGTTTCAAATGCATGGTTTGTGAAGATCTAGCTGTGGTTGTTTTCTTTCTCTTCCCCCTTTTTTTTCTTTTTTATCTATATGGAAATTGGTAGGTGCTGAAATATGTTTCCCAAGTGATATTGCAAGTGAGAATTAAATCATCGCTTCATGTTACGAGAAATAAACACCCAGGCGAGAAAGGGCCTTGAGCCACTGTGCTGGAGGGAGAGGACTGAGCTCTGTGCACATTCACCAGAGCAGAAGGTAGTTCATTCTCCATGGATGATACTTCAGGAAGCTAAGGGGAGTCTGGGAGATTGCCCAGCTGAGGCCTCCTCAGCCTCAAGGAATGATGTCTCCCCAAATACAGCCAGAAACAGAATGAGGGCTTGAAATTACAAGATCCAGCTTAGATGGAGCAGTTGCTGTGCTCCAAGGTTGAGCTGCTTTGGAAATTTATTTCTTAATGCATTGCTGTATTTCGAATGCTGTTTTTATAGCAGTTTCTTCTGAGATTGAAAGATTCCATCCAGCAGGGAAGCTCCTTAAGACAGTAAATGAGTCAAAACAGCTCCAGGAAGTCCCTGAAGCTGACCAGGTTCCTTAGGCCCCTCCCTCTCCAAGAGTAAATAGTAAAGACTGCTGGGCATTCTCAGAGGAGCCAGGCTGCAAAAAAAGATTCTGAGACCAGACCAGCTGTCTGGAAGAAGCAGAGACTAGCCAAGCTGACCAGAAGAGGTAAAGCCTAAAGGGACAACTGAGCCACCTGGAGAGGACACTCACTATCAAACCTGTTGAGCTCCTGCAGGCTGTGCATCGTGTGCTCCAGGTTCCCAGCTTTGGTGAGTTGCCATCCATGCTGAGATGGTGGGCTTTGGGGATGTAGCTGTCTTTGAGTCACTTCTGCTTCTGTGAGTACCCCTCAGCCACATTCCTGTAAGTAACACTAATAAAACTCATTGGTCACCAAGTTGGACTTGGGTGGTATCTGTACTTTAGTCTGGGCTTGCGATCTGTGGTGAGTGAGTAAAGGGATGTATGCACATGTCCATGTGTGTGTGTATGCTCAGCACACATGTGGTGCATCACATAACAAATATGAAATGTCTCTTCAGGGTCCTGTGTTTGAACACTTGGCTCCTAGCTAATGGTACCTTTTGGGAAGATTGTGGAAACTTTGGGAGATAGGGCCTAGCAAAAGTAGGTCATTTGAGACTTTATATCCTGGGCCCACTTCCTGTTCACTCTCTGCTTTCTGACTGTGATGCTGTGTGACCACCTGTCCCAGCCCTGTATGCCTTGCCCCCTGCCACCTTATGAAACCTTTCCTCCTTAACCTCCCTCCTGTAGGCTCTGAGGCTGGTGCCAATCACACTTGTCACAGCATGACTTCCCACTTTGCTTGAGGAAGGATACTTGGAAAACAGAGTTCATGGATGTCTCAAGGAAACCCAGTGTCTTAGTTAGAGTTTTACTGCTGTGAGCAGACACCATGACCAAAGCAACTCTTATAAAGGACAACATTTAATTGGGGCTGGCTTACAGGTTCAGAGGTTCAGTCCATTGTCATCAAGGCAGGAGCATGGCAACATCCAGGTAGGCATGATGCAGGAGGAGCTGAGAGTATTATGTGTTCATCTGAAGGCTGCTAGTGGAAGATAAGGTTCCAGGAAGCTAGGATGAGGGTATTAAAGCCCACACTCACAGTGACACACCCATTCCAACAGGGCCACACCTACTCTAACAGGGCCATACCTTCTAATAGTGTCACTCCCTGGGCTGAGCATATACAAACCATCACACTCAGGAAAGAGATGGAAGAAGCTGGCCTTGAACCTGCACCACTGTCAGGCTTAACCACCATGCCAGGATGCCCTCCTATGATGGTACATGAGATTGACTTGATTTTCAAAATGGCAGCAGGTATTAGGGTGTTTTGTCCACATTCTATTGCTGTGAAGGGACACCATGACTGTAGCAACTCTTATTTTAAAAAAAAGAAAGAAAGAAACATTTAATTGGGGCGGACTTTCAGTTTCAGAGGCTTAATTTATTATCATCATGGTGGGAAGCATGACATCATTCTGGCATTCATGGTGCTGGAGAAGTAGCTGAGAGTTCTACAACTAGATCAACAAGCAAACACAGCTTGGCTTGGGCTTTTGAGATCTCAAAGTTCATCTCCAGTGACACACCTCCTTCAACAAGGCCATGCCTACTCTACATTTCCTGATCCTTCTCAAGTAGTGCCACTCCCTGCTGACTAGGCATTTGAATATATGAGCCTATGGGAACCATTCTTACTCAAACCACAAGATAAGAAATGCCCCTTCTCTTGCTCTAAGCCTCTGGATGGCCAAGGGTGAGAAGAAGCCTGCCAACTCAGGTCCAGGAACTGGCACTCCATCCTTTTTCAATCACAGATTCCATGCACCTGGCCTGATTCCTACCTGGTTCCCTTCCCTCTGCTGAATCCATTGTAAGGCCCTGATTAAAAGAGGAGCCCTCTAGGTTGGAGCAGGAGACTGAATGGCTGACAGGTATATTTCAAACTGAATGAATTTGGAATGCTGAATGATAGACTTGCCTTGATACTTCAGGGAGGTGCAGCCTCAAAACACACTACTGTTGGGAAGGGCATCAAGATATCTAGTGTACAGCCTTGGAAGCAGAGCAGGAAAGGATACGCAGTCTCCTCCATGCAGGCCTGCTTTTTCTTCTATACATGGATGGAAAGGAGGCCTTTTCTTCCAGTAACACAGAAAAGCCTGACAGCAAAAACCCCTCCACCTTAGAAAGGGGACATTAGCTCGTCCTGAAGGTGTTCCTTTACAAGAAACAAAACATACCAGAGCTGGGAGACAGAAGAGCCCAAGGGACTGGAGCAAGATGAGCCACAAAGAAGTAGGAAGAGGAACCTGAGAGGCACAAAAGCAAAGGTTCTTTTGAAGTAAAAGGACTCCTGGGGTAGCCCATCTGGCTAGACAGGCAGCATCAGGGCCCTGGGAACCTCGTTCAGTGGCTGATTCTCTTGGCTTTGGTCTTTCTGCACAGCCTTAGCTCACTGAGAGACAGCATGGCAAGAGTGCATGATTAGAGCCCTCCGGGTCTAGAGAGTTGGGATGATTGATATTTTTATCCTAATCTCCCTCCAGCTATTCTGGAAAGAGACCATGTATGAAGCCCAGCATGGTTTGTAACTGAGTAGCCACAATAACTGCTGTTAAGATGGGGGTTGTCTTGGTTTTTTTTTTTTTCTATTAAGTCCTTATATGTAAAATCATTTATATAATTTAAAACTCTTGATCAGCCTTGTCATCCAACTTGGGGCTCTTTGGAGTTCCAATCCTGTACCTCACGGTTCTTAATTATCACAAAAAGGGGAGGGGGAGAGACAGTGACATACTGATTTTCAGACTGAACCATGAGGATGACCTCTTCCCAAATGAAATCACATCAGTCCTGTCTAGTCATTGCCTCTGATTTCACCTAACACATGATGGCTTTCAGGGCCTAGGGCACAAGCCAAGGGATTAGGCCTTAGTCTCTGTCAACTATTAAAACCAGTAGACTGAGCTCCTGGGCCTGGCTGTGCATTTTTGATAATTCTGGTCACAGTTTGTGATGATGATCCTCCCCTCAAGGCCAAACTTTGCTTGAAGACATAGGCTCTATCTAGGTTCTTAAGCATTAAGCATCCCTGTCTAGCTTAGGGCCTGGCACATAGTAGGCACTCAGAACTAAAGCTCCCGGTGATGTCTGCCTGAAGCCCCATGGACATTCACTATCTACCTGTCTATGTCATTCCTTACTTTTCCAGCTGCTATAAGAAGTTGGTGCCATATGGCCCCAACTACTCCCACCCATCCATCCCAGCAGATGACCACTGAACACCAGCTTGCTCATTTACAGCTGACCCACCACAGAACCCTCTAAGCCAGTGTTTCTCAACCTGTGGGTCTCGACCCCTTTGGGGGGTGTCAAATGACCTTTTCACAAAGGTCAACTAAGACCATCAGAAAACACAAATTTCTTTAAAAAAAAACAACAAACAAACACAAATTTCTACATTGCAAATGGTAACCATAGCAAAATTACAGTTACGAAGTATCAACAAAAATAATTTTATGGGGGGGGGGGTCATCACAACATGAGGAACTGCGTTAAAGGGTCCCAGCCTTAGGAAAGTTGAGAGTCACCACACTAGGCATTGAACCCTTTGCTATTTAGCCATCTGTTTCCTGCACAAAGCTTCTACTTTCCTGAAAAGCTTTTGCCATTGTCAGGGATCCAACCACAAGAGTATGCCTGACACAGACTTGCTGATGCAATGCCGTAGTAGTAATCAACAAGATTTACCTCCTGCCAACCACCCAGGACAGCTACTTCCTCCCTCCAGGCTGCTGGACTTTATGCGCTCAGAGTTTATCATATACAAGTCCCAGTTCTGAGGTAGAAAAGCCTCTTAGGAGGTTAATAGTGAGTACATGGGCAATAAATGTAATGATTTAATTCTTCAAAGATGGTTAAACAGGCTGCTGTTTACCAATGTCTTAGCAGATAATTACCAACAGATAATTAGGAAAAGCTGCCAGAAAGCAGCTGCCCCAGAAATGGCCAGGGCCCTCATCCACTTTGCCAAGCTAAGTAAATGAGTTGGTTCCACCAAGAAATTCCACTTGAGCTGTTTTCTGGGAAAGGCAATAGGCAGAAATTTGCCCTGTGCTCTCTTCTTGTTCCTTCCCTCACAGAGGCTGTTTCCCAGGCAGCTGGAAGGCCTCCCAGGTGCAACCTGCCTTCCAGAAAAGCACCTCAGTCATTTTAACCCAGTTCTTCTAACAGCCTATTTCCCCCGTTGATCTAAAATTAGCGGAGCTGGGGCACTTGAGCAGCCATTCCAGAAGCCTGTTCTGGGTCAGGGTTTGATGGAGAGGCTCAGGGGTGGGAAGGTAGATACCAAGCACCCTGAGATTGGAAGGGAGACAGGCCTTCCAGATCACTGGCTACCAGACCAATAAGTTAGTCCCAGAGTCTGGGACAAGAAAGGAGTAAGGCATATAATTCAAAGTGTTTGGGCCTCTTCTGTAAGTTTAACCAATGGTCCCTCTGCTCCAGACACACTTCACCTTTAAGGAGAAGCCCAACCATGATATCTCCCCAACCCTTGCTCATCTTTCTAAAATTGTCAGAAGCAAAAGGAGGAGGTTGCTCATCACATCTCCCTGCAAACCTTCATCTGGTTACATTTTTTTTTTCTTTACCTTTTAAGTCAGGGACTCATGTAACCCCGGCTAGTCTCAGACTTGCCATGTAGCTGAGAATGACCTTGAACTCTTGATCCTCTTCTACCTCACAAGTGCTAGTATTACAGTCATGTGCCACCGTATCTGTATATGTGATGCTGGGGGTGGAACCTAAGGCTTCAGGCAGGCTTACCATTGGAGCGTCTTTCAAGTCTCTTTTCAATGGCGCTGCTGATTCTCTAAGTCTCTCTGCCAACATAGTCACCCCAACCCTGACACATGCCTCTCTCTCTCTCCTCCTCAGTCTCTGCTATGCATTGGTATATGTGACACGAAGGCCTCACCTGCCTGTCCTCCAGCCAGGGGGACCTTCAGACTCCACCATTGGCTGGTGTTCCCCATGATGTCCTAGGGCTGAGAAGCATCAGTAGGGAAACATGTTCTAATTGCTGCCGTACACGACATTGGCTCCATACTTGCATGCCTCATAGCGCCCTTCCACTGCAGAACTAGGGAGTTTCCTATACCCAAGGCCATCAATGTTTTGACAGCCACTCCCAGGAAGTATCTCCTACACTGAGTCCAAAATGGACCCTTAACTTTGGGAGAGAAGCAAACACCACAGGAGGCTCTCCTCGCCACAGCTATTGAGTGAGCCAGGGTCCGTGGCTGACTGATTCTCTCTAGGCTGACCATGGGATCTCTGGTTCTTCTTCATCGATGATATTAGTCTCCACTGTGCAGGCAGTCCCTTGGTCTAGCCTCCAGGAGAATGTTAAAGGGGGAATGGATGAACACCAGTACATTCTAGCCGTCGAGAAAACAGCAAGCTGCCTTCCTTCCACAGGCTTCTGCTCTGTCATAGCACAGAAGACACGGCTCCCGAGCAGGGCTCTGATGCCGGTGACTGACTCTGTTCACATCAGATGAGGTGGCTGATGGAGACCATCCTCCGAGGATAAAGTGGGCAGACAGCGAAAAGTCCAAACAGGGGGTTCTTTATTGGCAACTAAGGATTAATAACTTTAGACAGGATGAATTAACATAAAGGCCTTGGGATGCCAAGCAAGAGCCAAGAGCTTACAGAACAGGCCTGGGCCCCTGTGAAGTCAGGGTTTCTATTGCTGGGATGGAGCGCCATGACCAAAAGCAACTTGAGGAGGAAAGGCTTTATTTCACTTATATTTCCTGGGAACAGCTCATCACTGAAGGAAGCCAGAGCAAGAACGCAAGCAGGGCAGAAGTCTGGAGGCAGAACCTGATGCCGCGGCCATAGAGAGGTGCTATGTACTAGTGGGCTCCCCATGGCTTGTGCAGCCTGCTTTCATAGAGCGTGCAGGACTCCCAGCCGAGGGTGGCATCACCGACAATGAGCTGGGCCCTCCTTCATCGGCCGCTAAAAAAAAATGCTCTACAGCCTTGCCCGCAGCCTGATCTTTGGGAGGCATTTTCTCAATTGAGGCCCTCTCCTCTCCAATGACCTTAGCATGTGTCGAGTTGATTTAAAACTATTCGGCATACCAACTCTCACATTTACAGAACAGCAAGCCTCCAAAGTGATCTAGGTCCCCATACCTGGAGGCCAGAAACTTCTGCTGGAGTGAACTTCCATCCACAACCAAAATGTAGGGCCCCCAAGCCTGCAATCACAGACACTGGCTCAAGCAAGGTCCCTGCACAAGGCAAAAGTCTTAGGTAACAAGGGCTCTGGACCCTTCTCCAGGGAGTCTTGAAGACAGCTATCTCTTCCTCTTCCTTTGAATTAATATGGCATATTCCAAAGCCCAAATTTATAGGGTACCAGCTGGGCCCAGTTGGGCCCAAACTGGCTGAGTATGAACACACAAATAGGGTAAAAAACTAGACCCATGAAGAAAGAGAAGTCAAGTCAGAGCCCACCAAAAGTTGCTGAAGATTCACAATCAGGTTTGTGTGTCTATATCTGCAAATATTTTAAAAATGTTTCCATAAATCCCAGGCCCCTTGTACTGCCTGCCACTCCCCTGCCCACCAACAGGGGCTTTTCACTCATTTTCCAACAGCTGTTGGGCACTAACAGTTATCAACAGCCAGCCTCCCTGGCTTGAGCCTGCTGGCTGTCAGGAAACTGTCAAAAAGGATTGTATTGGAGGCCCAATCTACCTCTAACAAGCTCACAAAGGAGGCCTTTAGGGGGCTAGGGAGATGCACAGGCAGTAAAGTGCTTTGCTTTTCTAGCATGTGGACCTGAGTTAAGTCCCCAGAACGTAAGTAAAAAAGCCAGGCATGGAAGTGCATGTTTATAATCTCAGCACTGGGGAGGCAGAGGCGGGGAGTATTCTGGAGCTAGCTGTCCAGCCACCTTGACATAATGGACTAAAGAGAGGCCCTGCCACAGAAATAAGGTGGGCAGGATTCTTCAGGAATGACACCAAAGGTTGACCTCTAACCTCCACATTTATGTGCTTACATGGGGGTGGGGGGAGGGACCAAGGAGGGCTTTAAACAGAGGCATGGGACTATTTCATGGAAATGAAAAAATATGGAAGAAAGTGCAGGTTTGGGAATGGGAGCAGATGCTGGCAGAGTGGACTGCCAATTCCCCTCCCCGGCCCTAGGCCTCCCTCACCACCCCTTCCCTCTGCCTTCAGGTTCTCCTATCTCCCCTCGCCTGCCAATCTCTTTACTCAGACATTCAGACCTGACTGTCTCTGTTCCAGTGCCTTCCTCCAAGTTACCAATCCCAGATCCCTTGAAAGAGATTTGATCGGCTCCCCTGGATTAAGTCTTCTGTCTCATTCAATCTGTGTGGCCCAGCATTGGAGGGTTCCAGACTTCACTTGGTTTTGCCCTCTCCCATAGAGTACCTTTGGGTGAGCACCACCCCACCTCCAATGTAGGATCGATCAATAATGCTGACCAGACCCTTCCATGTCTTCAGCCAATCTAGGACTTCTACAATTCACCTAACGCTGGCTCAACCCTTCCTCAATCCTTCTCTTCTTTCCCAACAGTGATGTTCTTGTCAACCAATCAGATTTGCATCTCACTCTGACTTCCTATAAATATGCTCTTCCCCAGTCATTGCAATGTTCAAAGACTGATACTTACATCTGCTGGGCCTGACCTGAGCCTCTAACCACAAGGCTGACCCAGACGGGATTAAGTATAGGAACCAACCTTGAGTTCCTGCCCAGCAATCTGATGCCTAGAATTTGACATTGTGGCATTGTTATTGATCTTAATTATCAACTTGACTGTGTTTAGAATCACCATGGAGACACACCTCTAGATATGTCTTTGAGGATACTTCTAGAAAAGTATTTCTTTAACTGAAGAGGGAGGACCCACCCTGAACATGAGCAGTACCATCCTGTGGCTAGAATTAGGGAGTAATAAAAAGAGAAAGTAAGCTAAGCCCCAGTATTCATCACTCTCTGCTTCCTGACCAGGGTTGCCGTGTAACCAGCTGCCTCACACTCCTGCAGCCGTGCCTTCCTGCGGGATGGACCATACCCCTTCTTAACTGAGCTAAAACAAACTCTCTTTTTAGGACACATCTTTCAAGTATTTTACCATAACAACAAAAAGTAACAAATACCTGGCCCTTACCCTTGCAGGGTTCTGTTCCCTTCACTCCTGCCCAGCCCTTCCAACCCACAGCTGTCCCTTCTAGTAGTCATAGGTCCCTGCCTGACTCCCAGCCCTAACACAGGGCCTATAACATCAGGGACCCCCTTGTGGACCCTGTCTCAGCTCCAATCCAAAGGTGGTCATGCTCTACCTTCCAACAAAATCCAGATATGTCACTGCCCCTATGCATGTGAGAAACCACCCTGGAGATCAGATGAGAACACGCATTTTCACATCAGCCATCAGACACTCAGCACTTCTGAGCAGAGCTGGGCCCCTTCAGCCAGAGAACAGCCCTGTATCAAGAATCAACATCATTCCCACAGGCACTCTGGCTGACAGTGCTCTGCTGGCCATGGAAGGAAACAAGGAATTTGCTGAATGGTGAAGCAATTAAATTGCACAGCTTCCCAGCACCGAGGAGCATCTCCCAGATTCCTGCTCCAGGTTCTCCATACCAGTCAGTTATCCACCCACAGAGAAACCCCAGGTGACAAGAGCCATTTCAGAGGCCTGCCCAGCCTCATTGCCAAGGCATAAAATGACATTTTCAGGACTATGGTTTTGAAAACTGTATTCATAGTTCAGCCTTTGTGGGAGAAAGCCCAGCTTGCTTTCTAACTCAGTTTCTCAAGAAGCCATGTGACTTCCAGAATCCAAAGGCCCTTCTTAGGACCCAGCACAAGAATGGCAATGTCAAATTCCCAACTATCTGTTCCAGGAAGCTATGATGTCACTGTTAGGCAACAGTCAGTGAACCAAGGAAGACATGTGGAGGCCATATGCAAGGCAGAGGGTGGAACCTACTATATGTCCTCTTTGCTCTGGCCTCAAGTGTCCAGTTCTCCAACCTCCCACACAATAGATGGAGACATATGATATAGGGCAGATAACCCTGGGTTCCTCTCATTGTACCTTAAGTCCACCTCTAACTCAGGAGCATGCTCAGTGGCCAATACCACGTAACTCCTCTCTCACCTGTCCTGATGTAACTTCTCTCACACTTGCATGTGTGTCTCGAAAAATATAGAGCCTGCTCTGGCCAAGCAATATATCCATAGCGCAGAAATTATGCAAGACATCCAGGGACCAGCCCTGCTCCAACATTTGTTTCCTTAACCATGGAAGACAGATGACATTTTACCCAAAGGATTCTCTTCGCTCTGGTACCTGTGGTGGGACAGGCACACAGAAGGGCCCTCTTGGAGAATGGCTGGGCTCAACTAATACTCCTAAAGTCCTACAGCAGAGAGCTCCATTTAATTTGTAAAACCTAGTTTCCCTAACTAATGTGACACCCGAAGCCTTGTTTCCAAGGATACCCATTATTTCTAAATCTCTTTAGGATACAAGGGAGGAAGTCTTGTGAAGTCAAAGTCCCACCCAGAGCAACAGGTGTGTCCAGACACTGCTCCAGAACGATACTCCAGGGAACAAAGGAGGAAGCACTGAAAGCCTTGGCTTCCATCTGTGACTTTCCTGCAGGTGTGCAGATAGAGGTAGCACTGGCCCAGCCAGCCTCAGCCAGGGCGCTCTTTCACTCTCTGGCCCTCAGGTTTTCTGGTGATATAGCCAGGTGTCCAGAGGAGGCCTCCAGAGGCTACCAAGCTCTGAAGACGGTTTCCCAAATCACAGCCTCAAGCAGATGAACATGAAGATGTATAGCTCAGCCATCTTTGGAGCTTTCTCTTTCTGGCCCCAGGCCTGCCTCCTTAGATGTCTCCTCCTTCCCATATGCCACAGGAAGAGATAGATAAGCCATCACTTCCTGCCCTAATACCCACATGGTAGGAGAGAACCTACCCCAACAGTGTCCTTTGACCCCTACACTCATGCTATGAAGTACATATGTGTATTTGCACAGAGAGAAACATACACACGTAATAAACAACTATAAAAACATTTTAATTTTAATAACCTTGGGAATGATGGTGCACAGCTCTCAGCAGTTAAGAGACAGAGGCACGCAGGTCACTGTAGTTTGATGCCACCTGATTTACACAGTGAGTTTCAGGACAGCCATGACTCCATAGTGAGACTCCATATCAAGATAGATAGATCAATAGATGGATGGATAGATAGATAGATAGATAGATAGAGAAAGAGAGAGAGCTAGAGAGAAAGATAGAGAGATAGAGAGATAAAGAGATAGATAGACAGACACACATATGCCAAGAGAGAGAAAGCACATAATAGGTGTCCAATAAATATTTATTTTTAAATGAGTTTGAGAATAAATATATGAACAAGTGCCCTTATTTGTGTGTGTGTCCACAAGTGTGGGTACATTCTTAAAGATGCCCTGTAGTAGGAGCTGGGAAGATAACACAGTCAGGAAAATACTTGCCACATAAGCATGAGGACCAGAGTTCCATTCTCAGAAGTCACATAAAAAAGCTAGCATGGTGTTGTTGATCCCAGCACTGGACAGGTGGAGACAGGAGGATCCCCGAGGCTCACTGGCCCACCAGCCTAGCCTACCTGGCAAGCTCCAAGCTGGTAAGAGATGGTGCTCCAGATGGCTATCTGGAGTTGTCCTTTGATATGTGTGTGTCTGTGTGTGTGTTATGTGTGACACACATATACACACCTGCACAAGTATATATCCACACTTGTGCATACTCACAAAAATATGCACACACACGCACACACAAACCAAAGATCAATGTCTTGTGGTAGGGAAGGAAAGTCTGAGATTTCCAAGCAGCCATGAAAAGGCTCAAAGAGACATAATATCCATCCTAAATATTAGGCGAGTTCTATGGAGATACACTGGGATATGGATCTGTGCAATTAATTGGTTCTCCATGGAGTTCATGACCCAGAAACAAAGTTAAGAATTATTTCCTTAAGGCTTCAAGCGGAGTGATTAATGAAGAAGTTAAACAATGTTGATTTCTTTTCCAGGGCCAAATTCTGGCTCATATGGATGAGGGTCAGATGTTCAGTTCAACCACAATGTCTACAACATGAGGGATATGGAACCCACTTTC
This sequence comes from Montemys delectorum, assembly GCA_019843815.1. Lineage (NCBI taxonomy): Eukaryota > Metazoa > Chordata > Mammalia > Rodentia > Muridae > Montemys > Montemys delectorum. The sequence continues at coordinate 29,120 of JADRCD010225738.1, read as the reverse complement.
ATTCACCATGTGCACAGTTAGGTTCCCTGGGCTGCAGACCCTAATGAAGCCAACCCATGTGGATCTGTGGTAGCATTCCAGAAGGTCATTAGTTCTCACCACAGCCAGGCGGGGGAAGATACCTGAAAGAGGCATGGTATTGTCCTGGAGAAGGGTCCCTTCAGAACATTCAAACGTCTAGGGAAGCAGAGTGGTTATGGAGCCTCCTGCTACGTGTCAGAGCAGAGGAGAGTTAGGTCAGGAAAACAGAGTCTCCCATCCACTCTGTTCAAGACCAAAGGGAACAAGTGTTTCTGGAGGCCAATGGGATCTTCCTTGTTTCCCTAAACTCTAAAACTAATTAGACCGAAAGAAAGCATCGTGAGTGCTGAAAGGAATTTGAAACATAGCAATGTCAAACCAAATAGAAGAAGATGATTGAAGAATATGGACTGATAAGAGCAGCTCTCTGGGATGTGCTGAGATGTCCACTGTATACTAGGAAAGAGAAGGACCCAGTTGGACATAGACTCAACAAATCTATGCAAAACCTCAGCCAAGCAGCAGGCAAAAAAAACTGGGATAATGCCTGGAAACAGGATGTGGGCATGAGGAGATAGACATTTTCTCCAGGAGACAGAGCCATGTAGAAGGTACAACTTAGCTGTTACCACTACTGAAAATGGATCTGCCAGGGAAGTGGGTAGAAATCAGGGTGAACATCAAAAGGAATGTGTATATTCTTCATATATTAATCCATTATTGACCAATGATGCACCTGAAAGTGGAGACTTAAAACAACAAACACAGCCGGGCAGTGGTGGCACACACCTTGAATCCCAGCACTTGGGAGGCAGAGGCAGGAAGATTTCTGAGTTCGAGGCCAGCCTGGTCTACAGAGTGAGTTCCAGGACAGCCAGAGCTATACAGAGAAACCTTGTCTCGAAAAACAAAACAACAAACACAGTTTCCCAGCGTCTGTGCTCAGAACTTCAGGGGTGGCTTAGTTGGTATTCTCCTCCAAGGTCTCCCACAGGCTACAAACACAACCGAAGTCCCAGCTGTGGGAGAATCCTCTCCCTGGCCCCTCACATGGTTAATGAAATGTGATATTGGACCAAGGTCTCGTACAATCATGGCTACATGGCCTCACCATAAAGCAGCTCGCAGCAGCTTGCAAACGAACAAGAGACCAGGAGCAAGATGCAAGCCACTGCTCTTAGTGTCCTAATCTTGAAATCAATGTCCTATCACTATGTCACCTTTTGTGCATCAGAAATCATTACATCTTGACACATACTGAAGTGGAAAGGATTGCACAAACCAGGGGACACCTGCAGGAGGAGAGTGTTGGGGAGCAATTTGCCTGGCACCTCTCAATCTTTGAACCTGATAATGCCACTTGTTGGCAGGATCCCTAAAAGAAATCATCTTTGGAGGATTAAAGAGATAGCTCAGTAAGTAAGATGCTTGCTGTGCAAGCATGAAGACCTTACAGCCATTCCAAAGACTCACACTGAAAGAGAGAGTGGGTCCCAGCACTGGGAAGGTAGAAACAGGCAGATCTCTAGGCCAGCCAATCCAGCCTATTTGGTAAACTCCAAACCAGTGAGAGCCCCTGTTTCAAAATCAAGGTGGACAGCTCTTAAAGAATAATACTGGAGGTTGACCAGTGCCTTCCCCACACACGGGCATGTGCACACAGACACACACACACATACACACACACACACACACACACACACACACACACACACACACACACACCAAATCATTGCAATGTAAATCTAATATTCAAATAGAGAGAGAAAAATACACAAGAAGCATCTTTAAAAAAAAAACATTTTGGAGTTGAGGAACAGGACTACGTACAATTTTTATTTCCTTCTTTTTTCCTGTGTCTTCATAACTTGTACTTCTTCCATGTACTTCTTTTATTATAAAAAAAGAAAAATGCTTTGTTTTTCTTTTAAGGTTCCCATTTCTGTAAGGGTGATGGTACTGTGCTTTCTTCTACATACCTAATTGGAGTTAAAACATGACCCTGCACCTCGAGTGAAGAGCAGCTAACCAGTGGTGTGCTGTAGGTAAAGAAAAAAAGAGGATCACACTTCTGCCATAGTAATGTACCACTCTGCACACAGGCAGTAGAGCTCCTTAAACGTGCAGCTTAGCAGGCAGACATTCTTGGGTTAAGGAAACTTAGAAACAGCTGATCCTCTCTTTAAACAGGCATGGCTCAGCTTAGGATGCAGAGCTTGGGTAGCAGTGTGTGCTGGATGTCAGGACTCTGCTCCTCAGAGGCCTTTGTCTTTATCCTGTCTGTCTCTACCTGCCTCAGAAAGGCATCCCAGGCAGAAAAGCCTCTGACTTTCATTACAAGAGGCAACTTGACAAAATTTAGCTTCTTTGCACTGGGCTCGCACATTACTACCCAACAGCTGTGCCCACCTCTACCCAAGAAGAAAGCCTTTAGAAATACTGCTTCATAGAGAAGGCCACACCTGTTAAATGCTTTCCAGTCTAAAGCCTCTGACTTCCTCTGCAAGCCTGGGTCAGATGACAATCCTCACTTCCAATGTCCTGTCCCCCATCACTGGGTTAGGCTTAGTCCACACAGCTACACCCTCCCCTGCAGAGTTTCCCTAACCCCAGGTCTGACCTGAGCCTCTGTCCCCCTTACCTCCTCCAATCCAGAGAACAAGTTGTAAATAAAACTGGGGTGCAGGAATTGCTAGCTGTCCTCTAGGGTGTCATGTCCTGGGTGTTTACATTATGTCAGATGCAACTCATTTAGCCCTGATTTTCCAATAAGATGTATGAGTCACAAAGCAACAGTTAAGTTGTCTGAGGTCTCCTGGCCAAGAAAAGAGCAGCAGGCTGGGATTCCAACTTCGGCTGATTTGCCCATGAGATTCAAACCGTGTCTGATTAGTCCACAGTAACTCTTCACATTCCCCTGGAAAGAAGAGGAAAATTAGAAGCATGGGTAAGCATTAGAACACCCGGACCTTTTTATTTGTAAATGCCACGTAGTAACTCAAGAGCAAGCAGGGTAGATGGAAAATCCCAGCTGGCTGTCTCCAGGGAGGATCTGGGAAATGACCTGACCAACAGAATGCAGATGAACACCCGAGGCTGATCCAGCACCCACAGCAAAAACCCTCTGGCAAAAAAAAATCCTCTGTTGGCTGCAAGTCTACTTACCTGATCCGTCAATTAGATGGAAAAGATCACCGCAATGAAGGCCACAGCTCTTGAGACACACAGCAGCCTTGTAGTGTGTAGAGCCACTGGGCCACTCATTCAGCCATCCCATTCAGCTCCGTCCGTGTTCCAAGCTTTCAGGACACAGGCTTAGGGTTGATGGTCTGGATGAGACAATCTCTCCATTCCTCCTAGTAGACAGGCAGTGGGCAAGTGGGAGCTAGCAAGGGCTTGGACGGAATAGGGAAGCTATGAAAAGAATGCTTGATGATCCAATGTGGCAAAGAAGGAACAGCTTCTGCTTCATTCTAGTCCTTAGAGATAATCTCCTACCTGGAGCAGCCATGTTGGTTTCCCAGTATGCCCTGGGTCAGGAAATTCCAATCCGCTCAGCCTATGTTCTTTGAGAGATGATGAAGGGGAGCTATGAGAAAAGGGGGAAGGGACCAGATATTTAGAGCACGTACCTTGTTAGGTATGTTGATCTCACCCCTCTTTATCTTCCCACAGCCTTAGGAAGTATGCACACAGGGTCTCCCTATTTCTCAAAAAGGATATTGTAACTCTAAGACAAGGGCCATGTTACCCCATTCAAAGAGGAAGTGTCCTAATTCCTTCAGGGATGAGCTCACATAAGCAAGCCTGCCTTAAAGTTAACTGCTCAGTCCTCCATGACCTATCCAGGTACCTTAAAGACTGAGTCCCCCTGGGTAACTGACCTCAGAGAAATCAGCAGCCTTGGCCCCTCCCTAGGGCTCAGCTCACAGAAACCAGGCACAGGTGACAATAGCAATGCCTTTGACTCTCCGACGAACACAGCTTAAAGGAGTCAACACAGAGAGCATTAGTACCAGTCTGCCCAGGTTAACCCCCTGCAGCAGTGTCTTAGCATCTGACTCCTGTCTGAGCCGGTACTTTGGCATGTACCCTTGACTGCTCCTGTAAACTTCTGTCCTCTCGCACCACTGAGTTAAAAGGTAACTTAATCTGCATTTCAGGAGACTGCTCACCATTCTCAATAATCTGCATTCCTAAGGACCTGCAGGGTCTGAGTGGAGATGAACTTGAACTTCCTATCTCCTGAGCCTGACATGCTACAGGAAGACAAAGTCCTTCCGTGTGGCCTACACTTACACACCCACCCTCAGTGAGCCAGGAAGAGTGCTCTTATGGCCTTCAGAGCCCAGAACTCACTTCTCCACACTTTTGGAGAAGTAGGATCTCCTGCTTTTCCATGAGTCAGGGACTGGATTGATTTACATACAGTTAATCTCGTAATGGCTGGATGATTGAGGACTGCGGCTTTTCCCATTTATGGATGGGGAGATTTAGGCCCAAGAAAGAGCTGGTCAGGACTGCAGTCAGAGCCTCTGTACCCAACTCCCACACTATGGCCTCTTCTGCTGCCCAGAGAACTGCCCACAGAGGTACAGGAAGCTCCTACTGCACAGTATCCCTCAGGCAGCTTGAAGGTCTAAGAGATATAAAGAAAAAACTAAGTGTGTAAGGGCATCAGTAACTCAGGTCTGGCCAAGTCATGGGATACCATTGTCTGTGTTCATTGCTTTCTCTCTGAGGGAGGCCCCAGGAAAACTAAGTCAGCAAGCCTTGACTTGGGGCATACATACAGTGACAGTTTCCAGGAAGAAGGAACAATCAGCTTAACTTCAGGGGGCAAAAGGTTCTGAAAAGCCACTAGAGCCATCTTTTTTAGTCCTTCCTTGTACAGACATGGAGAAACTGAGCCCTGGCACCTCCAATGTAATGTGACTATGTGACACTTTCCTTTTTTTTTTTAAACATGAGTTAAAATGTAGCATAATATTTTTATTCTACAAAATAGAAAATATAAAATTCTGCAGAAACAGTGCATACATAATATGGAGTATATTTCCTATATATTAGCAATTCTGTAGCACATGATCCTAGAAAGAAAAACAGATTGAGCCCATAGTAGTAGGAAAAAAAAGAATCATTGGCAGAGGCCAATACAGTCATGTTCTAGCAATCACTGTAAGTGTAATGCTAGAACATAAGGCCAGCCACCTGTGTACAACCTTGAGATTCTTCTTACTTATACTGAACAAGTAATATTATACTCATGTTAAGTCATATGCTTCACTGAAGGCAGCCTTTCCAATGACTACTTGAATAGGTACCAAACCATGAATACATCAGAACATCATCAGACTGGTATTTTCCCCATAAATTCTGTGCTACCCTGGCCCAAGCACATCAGATAGACAGTGAATACATGATCTGTCATTATCAGGTATGGATCACATCTCCTAATTTTGTTTTAAATGTGTATAATATAAAATACATTATAAAAACCTATGTTATTTCTATCATTAAAAATGAACAATGATGCCTTTAATCCCAGCACTTGGGAGGCAGAGGCAGGCAGATTTCTAAGTTCAAGGCCAGCCTGGTCTACAGAGTGAGTTGCAGAACAGCCAGGGCTACACAGAGAAACCCTGTCTTGAAAAACAAAACAACAACAACAACAAAAATGAACAATGAATTTACTCTCATGGTGAATGCTTAGAAGTGTTACCTGTGGGAGATGGGAAGATTAGGAGGTCAGGTACATCCTCAGCTACATAGTATGTTTGAGGCTACCCTGGGCACAAAAGATACTGTAGGCTGAGATCTTTTTTATTTTTTTAGGTTTAGATTTTTTTAAACCTAATTTTAATTAGGATTCTCAAACTCTTGACCCTCCCTTCTAGCCAACCATGCAAAGGTAGGGGAGAAAAGATGGTAAATAGGACAATGGGATGTAGACCTGTTTAGAAGTATTTCCTTGAGGGGATTCCAATCTCTATTTGTCAGAATACCAGCAGGCTAGTTCTATAACGTCAGGAAAGCAAACACGAATCAGCAGCAGTGGCATGATGCAGCAGAAACCACCAGGCCTCTGTAGAATCTGCACGATTCATCAGAAGCAACCAAGACCAGCAGAAGCACCAGGAGAAGTTCTCTGCTGTGCCTCTCTCCACAAAGTGAAGATCAGCGAAAAATGAAGGCAGGAGACCAAGGAAACATTGCAAAGCTAGCTAAAAGTGGTCTGTCACCATTCATTGAGTCCTATTTGTACTTTCTCCAAATATCATGTTTCCTTCCCCCGGGTCCTGCTTGAACAAAACACCATGTGACGCGGCCTCACCATGGGAGTCTCTATCAGCATAACACTACATGAGTCTGTGTCGCCCACCATGCCCAGAAACTCCCACTTTAAAACTCAACCTCAAAACAAAACAAGTCACCATAAAAACATCTTTAATGAACCCACTAAGACAGCAGAATTTATGAACAAGTTCTCCTCTGTGGTGATGTAATGGTTCAGGGTCTTGAATGGGGGTTTTGGCTATAGTTGCAGTAAAAAGATGAGGTTCTTGTGATATGAGATGGCTCTTGTGACATTGCAGGGTAAACTATGGATGTGAAAAGTCACTTAACCACCATGATGAACTCAGTGATAGAGAATTTGACTAGATCCACTCCTCAGGAATGTTCCTGATAGCCAGATGAGCATGCTTTGCCTTACACACTACCTCTTGGAATAATTGCTCACTTCCAGATCTGCTAGTTCTCAAGATCCTTTGTAGCCCTAGAGATTGTAGGCTATAGTTTACTAGCTGCTACAGCTGCACCTTCACAGGTTTTCCCCATTGTGTTTCTACAATTTATTTTCATAAGTTCCTTCTTCTCCTTTCTTATTTTCTATTTGTTAATGATTTTATTAGTTTACATTTTAAATGATATACTCCTTCCTAGTTTCTCCTCCACATCCCCATCCCACCCCCTCTCCAGTTTGCCTCTATGAGGGTGCTTTCTCCACCCACTCACTCATTCTCACCTCACTGCTCTAGCATCCTCCTATGCTGGAACAACAAGCCTCCAAGGACCAAGAGCCTCCCATCCCACTGATGCCAGATAAGTCCATCCTCTGCTATATATGTAGCTGGAGCTATGGATCCCTCCATCTATACTCTTTGTTTGATGGTTTAGTCCCTGGGAGCTCTAGGTGGTCAAGTTAGTTGATTTTGTTGCAATCCCCTTCAGTTCCTTCAGTCCTTCCCCTGGCTTATCCATTGGGGTCCCTAGGCTCAGTCCCATGGTTGGCTGTGAGTATCTGCATCTGTATTGGTCAGCTGCTGGTAGAACCTCTCAAGGAATAGCCATACCAGGCTCCTGTTAGCAAGTGTTTCTTGGCATCAGCAATAGTGTTGGGGTTTGGTGTCTGCAGATGGGATGGGTGCCTAGGTATGGTGGTCTCTGGATGACCTTTCCTTCAGTCTCTGATCAATTTTTGTCTCTGCATTTACTTTAAACAGGAACAATTCTGGATTAAAAAATTTGAGATGGGTGGGTGGCACCATCCCTGAACTTGGGGCTGTGCCTATCTACTGGAGATGGACTCTTCAGATTCTATCTCCCCTTTGTTGGTTATTTCTGCTAATATGATCCCTGTTGAGTCCTGGGCGCCTCTTGCTTCCCTGGCTTCTGGGATTTTCTAGTTTCCAATCCCCAACTGCTACATAAGGTCAATTTCTGGACCCTCTGTCCTTCGCTACTGTCCCTTCACATGCCTGACCCTGTGCCCTTTTCCCTTCCTTTCCTCTCCCCCTCCCAGATTCTTCCCTCTCTCGGCCTCCTGTGATTATTTTGTTCCCCCTTCCCTTCTATGTAGGATTGAAGAATCCACACTTACATCTTCCTTCTTAAGCTTCATGTGGTTTGTGGGTTGTACTGTGAGTATTCTGAGCTTTGGGACTAATATCCACTTATCAGTGAGTACATACCATGTGTGTTCTTTTGTGTCTGAGTTATCTCACTCAGGATGATATTTTCAAGTTCCATCCATTTGTCTGCAAATTTCATGAAGTCATGGTTTTTAATGGCTGCGTAGTACTCCATTGTGTCAATGGACCACATTTTCTGTGTCCATTCTTTTGTTGAGAGACATCTGGGTTGTTTTCAGCTTCTGTCTATTAGCAATAAGGCTGCTATCATCATAGTGGAACATGCAAATACTCAATATAATTCTTGCAAACCAAATCCAAGAACACATCAAAATGGTCATTCACCATGATTAAGTAAGCTTTATCCCAAGGATGCAGAGGTGGCTTCAATATACAGAAACCCATCAAGTAATCCACTATATAAACAAACTCAAAGAAAATAAACCACATGTTCATCTCTTTAAATGCTGAAGAAAACTTTGACAAAATGCAATACCTCTTCATGTTAAAAGTCTAGGAAAGATCAGGAATTCAAGGCCCATACCTAAACATAATAAAATATGGCCCACTTTCAAGACTATCAGACCCCAGGCACTGCTCTGCCTGTCCCTCTTGGCCCCTCCCAGCAACAGATGACTGACTCTCCCTCCCAGGTACCTCCATGTTCTCTCTGTCCTTATTTCTCCATAGGAGGAATTGGACGGTTCTCAGCTGCTATGATCCATTCCCTTTTCAGTCTAAAAGGCTGTTGGCTCTCTACCCAACTAGGAGAAATCAATTTCAGACAATGGCAATCCCTCCCCCCCCCCCCCCGGCACCACTCTGCCAGACTGGGCTCCTATCCTCCCGCCCGCCTCCACAGTAGCCACTTACAGAATTACCGAGGAGCCAGTGGCAGATCGAGACAAGAGGAAATGGCACCAGCCCATGGAACAAAATGGATTTGAACTTCAAATAAAATCCAAGCTCTTCCCATGGGCAGATTCTTATCATTTTTTATTTAAACCCACTCTGAAGGAACATGTGGACACTAGCTCACTTCTCCCAATACAGAACAAGGGTGTCCTTGAACATCTGATCCCCCTGCCTCTACCTCTAGAGTGTGGAATTACAGGTGTGAGCACACAAAGAAACACAGAAGTTCACTGGGAACTGAGCAGTTGAGGAGGGGAAGTGGGGCGAACTGGGATAGCTGAGATGCAGGACCCTAGTGGTTTTATGTGATTTTATGATGTTTAAACTTTTAAAAGAAAATAAGACTGTACGTATCCATGAATTTGGTAACAAAAAATTAGGCTTTTTTTTTAACACAAAACTTTAGCCCCCCTGAGAAAGGAAGCACCAGTTCCAACAGGCCACAGTGGCTATGGATAGTGTGCCCCTGGCCTGGGCCTGAAGGGAGGAAAGGGGATCCCCCTCTTTATGGGGGCTTGAGAAGAAGTGGTAGAGGGATAATGAGGGGACTTAGCAAGCAGGAGGTATCTCTGGGGCCTGGGACATTTCTTGATAGTCACAGGCAGTCATGTTTAGGTCCACGCCAGACATGCTTGCTGCTCTCAAAAGAAGCCAGACAAAGAGTGTGGGTTTGTGACGCAAGGGTCCGCACTCCCTCCCTGAAGTTGGAAACTGAACTTCTATGCTCAGCTCCAGTCTGCTCTTCTGGAAAATGAGAAGAAAAGGTCTCACCAGGACCTCTGTGATACAGTAAAGGAAGAGACCAGTGGGGGCCCGGCAGTGCTCCAGCTCTGTTCCAATCCACACCAGGGTTTTCAGAGGGCACCTGCCGGCAGGTGCCAAACTCCTGGACAGCTCTTTGGTCATCAGAACTGAGGCTCAGAGACCCTTTAGGAAAGCAATGCCTGTTTGCTCTAGTAGTGGACAGACCAACACAAAGAAATGAAATTGAAGCCAATACGGGGGCTTTCTGGAATCTTCTCCAAGGTACCTGACTCAGCAGTGATCCAAATAAGAAGAGAAACAGCTTCCTCCTACCCCCCAGCCATGAAGAGAACCAGAGCATGGTGAGCAACTTTACTGGATGTCGGTCTGTAGGAATAACCTGGATGGACAGCCTTGCTGGAGTCACGGGAAAGTAGTCCGCACACTACAAACACCAGTGGAATCTCCATGACTGAGCCTCCGATCCAGGGCCAGGATCAGAACTGGGGACTCTAGGGAGCCTCACTGTTCAGCCCACAGTGCAGAGGTATAAACAATCGTAACCACAGTAATCATGGGCACACTATGTGTGTGCTGTGCGCCAGCCACACAAGAGTCACCATAACCTCTCATAGACTGAAGTTCAACGACATTAAGGAACTTTCCCTAGATCAAACAGGATATGGTAGGGTCTACAGCTTGAATCTAGATTCTATTTTTTCTTTAAATTCCTTTTCTTTCAAATTTTTAGTACATATACACGTCTATGTCAGGGTATGGGTACATGTGAGTGCCACTGCCCACCAAGTCCAAAAATAAGATCATTGGTTCCCCTGAAACAGGAGTTACAGGTGGTTGTGAGTTGGCCAATGTGTGGGCTAAGAATTTAACTCAAGCCCGCTGCAAGAGCAGCAAGCATGCTTGACCCCTGAGCCACCTCCACAGCCCAGTGAAGCCAGATTCTTCAGCATTCTTTTTCCTAAGGGGAACAAGAGGATTCCCAGCTGGAGGGAGGGCTGTTGCTGAATTATTCCCTCCCACCAGCCCCACTGCAGGCAGCACTGGTAGGAAGGGTGCAGCTGGGCTGGCTATAGAAGTCTTTGGCCAATATGGGATTTCAGAGTATGCACCAATATCAACCAGTCTCTATCCCACCCACCCCACCCCAACTTTCTCTCTGGCACATAGTAGGTGTTCAGAAAATGGTCACATGGATATTTCTAATAGACTGAAAACAGCTTAGTGGAGTCCAGCTTTCCCCTTCAAGCCACGTTGAAAGAGAAAATGAGATTCTCCAAATATTTGCATGGTTGTAATTCATCCTGAAATTGAAATGTGTTTTCCCAAATTACCTACTGTAGCTGGTTTCAAAGAAGTTACATTCTTGTAGACTTTAGCTTCAAGATCTGACATGTCAGATCCTGACAGCGAAAATGAAGGGTGCCCCGGGGATGCTTGAAAAGACAGCAGCAGAGCCTGACAGCTTATCCTCCCTGAGATGAGACCCCAGTCAAAGAGGAGCCCCTGCTATAGTCTGGGAGAACTCCTACATGGCAACAGCCACTGGGCCTCCCCAGGGCCCATCCTTCTTTCCATTAACCTGGGGATTGATTCAATACATCTCATAACTTCTGATGTTCTGATACCCAGGGTGTGAGTCTATCGGACCCAGATAAAACATCTTACTCAAGCCCATATCACTTGTGTGTTCAGAGACAAACATAGGCTGGAGAGATGGCTCAGTGGGTAAAGCACTTGCTCTGTAAACAAGAGGACCTGAATTCAATGCCTGGAGTGGATCTAAAAAACAGAACAAAACAAAACAAAACAAAAACTGGTCATAGTGGCATATACTGGTAAATCCCAGAGGGACAGGAGAGACAGGCAGATCCCTGGGTTTTAACATCCAGCCTGTTGGTAAACCAAGAACTACCCACATTCCAGAATTAGGTGCTTCCCCATCCCCCACTCCACCTTCAGTGACTCAATGCCAATGAGCCCTATCATCACTAGCAGTCAATGGTAGTTGGGCCACATACTTTCTTTTATGCCATTATGGCCTCTCCTCTCCTCTTCCCTTCACCCTCCCCCCTCTTATCCTTACTCAGGTGCCCTTTCACTTCCCCACCCCCACCCCCCATAAATTTCCTGCATGTCATTCAGTGTGATGCTTTTTTGCAGCATTCCTGGGCCCTCTGGTTGCCAGGATACTATTTTTCCCTTACACATCCAACCTGACATAATCAGCCAGCTCAGGCCAGTAAGAGACCTTGTCTCAAAAACAAGTAGGCAGCACCTAAGGAACAGTACCCGAGGTTGACCTCTGGCCCCCCCACCATGCATGGACACATACCTGTCACCAGGGCCCTAGAGCTGCCCCCTCTAGCTAGCATTCAGTCCAGCTGCAGGGATGATGGGTTGGGGACAGAAAGATGGTGGTGCTGCAGGTGCTTACATGCGCAGAAGCCCCTGATTTGGGGTGTGAGGGAAGTTTAGGTGGGGTGGGATGGAGTGCTAACATTAGGCCAAGAGCAGGTATAATCAAAGATGCCCCTCTGTCTAGTTGCTACCTTTCTGGGGTGACCATCATCTTGATTTGGTTAGGCTTTCTTGATCCCTAGTCTACAGGCTCCACTGGAGACAGGACTGGGTGGATGGAGAGCACGTGCAGAGAAAGCTGGGACTAGGTTCAGCACTGGCCTATTAGGAGGCCTTAGGAGCAAAGCCAGAAGACACACATCTGCCTGGGTTTAGAGGTGGGCTCTACAGGGGAGCAAGATGGGCTGGGCCTGTTGGGAGATAAGTTTCCTGAGTTTGGCCATCTCAGGAACAAGTTCCATCTTGCTGGTATGAACAAAACTAAGCTCTTGATCCCAGGCCCCAGAACCCAACTTCTGTTCTGCTTCTTCGGATGTTCCATGGCATCTGTTACCCAGTAAAGGATGAAAAGAGGGAAGATGCCGCTATCCTGCTATCTAACCAAGGCACACAAGTCATAATGTGCTGCCTGACTCCACTTGGCTGAGTCCATGCAGCTTGCCTACTCCTTTGTTCCTTTATCATTCTAGATTCCAGGCCAGAGTCCAGGAGGGGACCTGACTGCAAAAGCTGACTCAAGGACCCTGAAACCAGGTGACCCGGATAAGGCGAAGTCACCAACATTAACTTCCTTGTTTAACCCCTTATGTCAAAATATGATTGGTTAATGCAACTGCCCACTCCACCCACACACACACACACACACATACACACATCACACATACTTTGTGATCCCATCCTTTAAAAATGGCCTTCCAGGATGAGGTTCAGATTCTGAATTGGCTGACTCCCTGCACTCTGAGAGCCTCAACTTTCTTGACTGTTAAGGTGACTTTCATGGTGTTCACACTGCAGAGTGTAGTGAGTTGAGTCCCTGATAATGGTTAGAGACACTGTTGTTTGTGCATGGTACAGCCCCCTCTCACTTTCTGTCATGCCTGCCCTGCCAAAGGTCAAGACAAGGGCCTACTGGGCGGCTGCAGTGGGGAGGGGCTGAGCGACCTTCTACATCTTAAGAGATGGTGGCACACACCATTAATCCCAGCACTTTGGAGGCAGAGGCAGGCAGATTTCTGAGTTCGAGGCCAGCCTGGTCTACAGCGTGAGTTCCAGGACAGCCAGGTCTACACAAAGAAACCCTGTCTTGAAAAACCAAAACAGAGAGAGAAAGAGAAAGAGAAAGAGAAAGAGAAAGAGAAAGAGAAAGAGAGACAGAGACAGAGACAGAGACAGAGACAGAGAGAGAGAGGTTTGTTTCTAAAAATGGTGATTCTTCCTCTAAGACAGAACTTAATATACAAATAAATGTCATCCTTCCTCCAGAATGGATAATGTTCCCTGAGAGACAGCCCTATCCTCTGATGTCCTTTTGTGCTAGCAGGGCCCACTCTCTCCCAAAATCCTCTGGGAGGCCTTCTAGTTGGTCCTGTGGGATTCGTTCTTCATTGGTGCCCTCTGGTGGCTGGGTGTCTGCCAAGAGTCAAGAACTTTCCAGCACTTCCAAGAAGTATCCAGCACTTGCTTCCATGCCTAGGGAGTTGGGGGAAACTGGACAGCTTCTTTTTTCAAGCAAGGAAATTGAGGAATTGAAACGTGAAAGGACTCCTCCAGGCACACCTTGCCTGGTCTTGTTTCCTCCAGTCCTCCAGGCACACCTTGCCTGGTCTTGTTTCCTCCAGTCAATTTACTGATGGATGATTTAAAAAAAAAAAAAAAAGGAGATATGCCAAGCTGGGACCTCCTCATGGGCCAGAGCCTGGCTGGCTGAGGCTCCCTCAAGGGTAGAAATCAAAGATGGGTTGGCCTGGAAAATGGTACCTACTGTCCTAGCAGTGAGAGGATCCAGAGCTAAGAGGAGCAAGCAGCAAGGGATGTGTACCCTATCTGAGGATGCCAAAGCCATTTGGAAGGAGCTCAGCATACCCAGGTATTCCTGAACACCAGGTACATGGGTATGAGCTACACAGAGTCTATGTCAAACACTTGGGGGTATGTGTAGAACAAACGCAGTGTAGTCAGCCCAGGATACAAATCTCACTCATTAGCTTCTGCTTTACCCGACAGCCTTCCTCCCACAGTGCTGTTTCGAGTTTAGGGTGAACTTGGTGCCAAAACTTACTCATTTTCCCACACAAGAGCCAGGTGGGAATGTAGAAATATAAAGATCCAGCAGGCTTCAAAGGGGTGATGCCTGGTACCACCAGATAGGAGGATGAGGTTCAGATTGGCCCTCTCTGGCATGTGACCCTAGCAGAGTGCTTTTTCTACACCCACCAAGCTTCTTCCAGACTTTTGGAAGGATCATTTCTTCAGAACAGACAGAAGCACAGCCCATGCTGCCGTGTAATAACTACTAATGTCAAGTGAATAATAATAAGAGAGAGGCTGAATTACCTTTGTGCCCCAAGGCTGGTCAGTGTTCTCTCTAGGGCTGGTGTTTTGTGTATACCTGTGCAAACAGAGTGCTCTAGAGGTTTGTGTGTGTGTGTGTGTGTGGTGTGTGTATTGTGTATGTGTGTTGTGTGTGTGTGAGAGAGAGAGAGAGAAAGAGAGAGAGAGAAGAGTTGCAGCAGCAAATTTGATTTAGACACCTAATTCCATTCAAAATGACTTTGGCAATAAATCTCCCACTCTCCTTGAAGCACATTTTAGTGGCATTGATATCTTGAGATGAGGAGTTCTCTCATCCTGCTGGGTTAGCAGGAGTATATGCACACTGGAGGCACCCAGAGGCCCAGACCAACACCGAGTAACAGCTCCACCTTAAGCTTATGGAAGCCCTGCCAGCAGCTGCTTACAGAGCTGGCTTCAGGCAGCTTCCTCAACAGTCCAGTGATAGCCCTATATCAGTGTGAGCACCTTTGAGGCAAAGATCCCCAGAATGGCTCTCAATGCTACATTACTGACTCTAAATAGAGCATCTTTGTCTTTTTGGGTCTCAATGAGTGACAAGGAGGGAAGGTGGGGGGTCATTCCCTTAGACAAGATTCCAGGGTGAAATCTGGAGCAAGCATCCTGCCTCTGACCTGGAGTGGATGTTTGGTATACTTCCTAGATCCTGGGCTCGCTGGGGCTTACAATATGGTTAAGACCAACGCTCCAAGCCTAGGTAGTCAGGTGTGGAGCCTAGATTGGGCACTTACCAACAGGGAGTCCCCAGTAAGTTTCTGAGCCCTTAGGGGGCCCCACATCTCCCTTGAGTAGTAGATATAATAGAACTGAATATAGCAGGGACTTGCCACCGGAATGGTCTCAGGTCATCTACTGTCCAGGACCACAGGGTCATCAGTACAGCAAGAAATGCTTTCCCAGATACAGATAGTCTTAGAAAGTTACACACACACACACACACACACACACACACACACACACACACACCTATAGGTATACTGACACGTATACCCACAGGCTCACATATAAACATACTAGTTCCCAGAGGCTAACTCTTGTATATATCCCCAGACGTGTGCAATAGTACTCCTGGTCTCACTGGCACACACAGATACTCAGCCATGCTGACATACACATGGACTTCCACAGACTCAGAAACACATGAATTGTAATATACACAGACACGGAAGACTCATTGACATTCAGACACACTGAATATACTGACACATGTCACATCTTACACAAATATATTGCCATCCACAGACTTAGGGACAGACACACACATACACACACACACACACACACACACACACCACTTAGATATAGACACCTCACTTCCACACAAAAATATTCCCATACCCAATGGGCCAAGTGGAGCTTTGACACAGGTGACTGGATGTTGCCACTGCACTGCCTCTAAAGCCAAGGTCAGAGTTCATATATTTGAACACTTCCTACATTCCTGAACCCACTCTATCTCACTCACCAAGCTTAGTCTAGGGTATAAGAAGTACTTAGTCTCACACACTTGATAACATTAGCAACGCTGGTGGTATCATGGCTTGGGATCATAACTGGCTCAAAATGTCCCCGTATCAAAGGGCTTAGAAGGGCCCACTTTATTCCTGACACAGGGACATGTCAGAGCCTCGCTCCTACCTACCCTGTACCACTTTACAACAGGAAAAGCTTTGAAACTAGTATTTAAAGTCCTACAGCTGTGGGCCTCAACCCCAAGGAACCACGGCAGAACAATGGCAGAACCAGGCTGCCCTTGGCCCCTCAAGTATCCCTCCCCGCCCAGGCACACCCTCTCTAGAGCCCACCCTATAAGGTGGTCTACAGCACCGCAAGCAGTTCCAAATCACCCCTGTAGCCTTTACCCTCCCCCCCCCCAGTTCTCTAAAGCCAGGCCTGCAGCCCCAGGGTCTCCTAGCCAGAGGAACTAAACACTGGCATGTGGAGGCTATTATGGGGAGGGAGTCTAATCACTCAGGAACACCATAAGATAAGGAATGAGGGGCTTCATGCCCTCTACTAATGTCAGAAGGTCTGAGTGTTTGTGGTCAAGCAGACAGGCCTGAGATCCAGAATCCAGTAAGGCTAAGAAGAACCAGGTGAGAACCCCACTCAGAAGGAATGGCTGTAAACTGTAAATGGCAGCTCGGGGATCTCTGAGGAGTAGTCAGCAAGGAACCTACCTGACTGAGCTGCCACTGTCTGGCTCTCCTCCGCCCCTTCTCTCCAGCTAGCATCCAACGAGAAGCTGGTCACATAGGGATATCTCTCATGTCCTTTCTTGCTCATTCTTGTGTCTAAGAGGCCATCAAGTCCCCTGGACCACTTGTCCCAGGAACTTTCCCTATAGACATTCAATTTCCACCAAAAGGTCCAAGGCTAAAACAACTGCTCTCTTGAGTTATGGGTCATATCTTGCAGGCCAGGAATCTAGACAAGGCAGAGCTGGACAGCTCATTGCTACCCTACAGTGTAGGGACTCCAATTGATGGGAACCCCAAAACTGGCCTCTAGAGTCATCTAACCTGTTGCTGTCCGTGAGGACTTTAGTGGATCCCCCCGCCAGGCCATGAATATAAGGCCTCCCCAAAGTCTGGCTCCCTCCAGCATGCAGCCTGGTTCCCTCCAGCATGCAGGCACAGCCTGGCTCCCTCCAGCATGCAGGCACAGCCTGGTTCCCTCCAGCATGCAGCCACATGGGCACAACTATCTTTCTTTGAGTGCCAAGGGAAGTGTCCTGAGTGACCCAGGGCATAGCCTTTGACAATTATTACTTCTCCAGCAGTCTGTCCTGAAGGAGTTGGCCCAAATCCAAGGTGAGCAGACATCAACACCACATCTTATTAGGAACGGTCAAAGAATGTGTGGCCATATTTCTGAGCCATCCATCAGCTCAGAGATGCCTCAGAGGTACCATGCAGCACTCGCCCTCCTGACTGCTTCCTCAGCTCAGCCATTTGCCTCCCAGAAGACTTGATCCTGGCCCAAGGCTGGAAAAACAAACTCAAGTCCAGCTGTCTGCCTCCAGCCCTGTCCTTCCACGCCACCCATCACCAATAGGGAGATTCACATTAGTAGCAAATGAAGAAGCTCTGGAACCCACCGCCACTTACCACAGCAGGATGTGGGGGTTTAACTACCTGAGGGCCAGCATTGGTTACTGTTCCTGTAGCGCCCTCTGCCTCTGCCCCAGCCACATTACATACAAAATCCTCCATGCCCTCCTGCTCATGCCTTGTGCAGGCTAGTTTTCTAGCCCGAAGGACTCCTCCTTCCAAAAGAACCCTAGAAAAACTCATATTCACCCTTCAAAGCCCAGCTGCCACGTCACGGCCTCTGTGATGTACCCATGTGTGTGCACAATGCAGGTGTAGGCCGATGGTTCTTAATCTTGGCTGTGTGATGGAATCTTGGCCCATGCTGGGGGATAAAAGAGGGCACTGGTCACTGTCCTAACTAATCCCATCCTGGCTCTCTTTGGCTCAGTGCTTGCCTCCCTTACCTGTCCTCTTCAGTCACCTTGGATTCCAGGAGCAGAAAGACTCATCGAAAAACACATCTGCAATGCCAAGCAATGGGGAACCTGCAGGACAGACTCCTCCCAAACAGGGGCAACTGTCAAAGCAGGCAAGGCTGCACTGTGGAGCAGAAGGCATTATCTCACGGGAACCAGAGATTCGCCAGCCTCAGCCCCAAGCAGTGACAGCCAGAAGGGCTTCTCCAGGCCACCTTGAGACACCAGAACTGAGGGGCTGATCAAGCAGACCCCACCTACCAGGACTGCTTAATTCTATGGACCTCTCACTCGGCTCTACAAAAATCCAAGGTTCATGTAGGGGTCAATTGACCCCTTTAATATTTGTCCCCATGTGGCCACACTGAAGAAGTCTCCTCTCTGCTTCTCACCCTGTGACTGGCACTTTGGCATAGGTGCATGTATGTATATGCACCATATGAATGACGTGCCCACAGAGGCCAGGAGATGATGTTGGATGCCCTGGAACTGGAGTTACAGATAGTTTTAAGCTGGCACCCCAATCCAGGTCTTCTACAAAATCACTATGTTCTCTTAGTTGCTGACCCATCTCTCCAGGCTCAATTGGAAATGTTTCACATATACTGATGACAAAGTGCCAAAATGTGACATTCTGACTCACAGCATAAGGACTGCCTCAGACATCAAAACTCCCAAATCTCCCCCAGAGGATTCAATGCAGCTAAGGCTAAGAGGGACTGCTATAGACCAGCGACCCTACAGTGTCACACAGAACAACTGCCTGAGGAACCTCCAAGGCACACCTTTCCCCAGGAGTTCCCACTCAAGTCTATCAAGTCAGAATCTACAGGGGTAAGGCCCAGCTCATAGCCTGGGTACCTGGGTGTTCCAGCACGCTGCCGGGTGGAGAAAACTGGAATGAATCCTAGCTCCCACTCAAAAGCATGACATTTGCACATAACTCAGAGCTTTCATCTAACCTTCACTCTGTAAATGACCTTTGTCCCAGTGTGAGCCAGGTCACAAGCCTGTGGTTTTACTGAGAATGTCACAAGAGACTCTCTGCTTCTAAAACTATTAAGTGAATTCGAAAGATGAATAATTTAAAGATTGATTCCATGCACATAATAGATGCTCAGTAAGTATGTGTTGAATGAATTAGTTAATCCATATACCTCTAATTTCACTTGACGCAAATACTTCCTTCCCTCAGGAGATTGAGTTCCTTGAAGGCAGGATAGGGACCCAGACCCAAGCAAAGACAGCCAATGGACAAGTGAATGGGTCTACTAGCAATCTGTGTAATCCCTCCCGGCTCTCGCTCCAGTCTCTAGGTATGCAACGGGTTTCTAGATGAAGAGAAAAAAAAAAAGCTTGCATATCATATCAGTTCTGCTGGAAGGAAAATGATGGTACAATCTAATCACGTAGCTCATTAATCAATTCTCCCAAGCTGTTATGCATTTTGGAGGCATTTCCATGTACAGTGACCCAAAGGTCCCGAGTTGCATATATTCTGGGACTTCAGGCCCTGTTCAGTGCCCAGGACTCAGTTTCCCTAAGGAGCCCTGTAAGAATGTGGCTTCTGCTCTGGCATCAGAAAGAACAGCAGAGAGAACCATAGCAAACAGAACAGTAGCCCTCGCCTCCCTGCTGGTGTGATTGCAGGAATCTGGTGCCCTGGTTACAAGAGTCCTCCTGCCTCACCCCCATTCCTACAGCTGAAGCCCAGGGAAGTAACCCCACAGTGTGGAGAGCCACACCCTCCACACCGAGGGTGCTGGAGTCAGAAAGAGCAGGAGCTGGGACCCAGCTCACCTCTTCTTAGCTGTGTGAATGGAGCTGGGCCTGTGAGCCCCAGCTCAGATGGCAGCAGTGATGGTTGCTCCCAAAGCCATTATTCAGTGAGAATGAGATGCCGGCCATGGAGTCAAATGCCAGAGCCAGCTTAAAGAAAACCTCGGGACATGGCAGGTGATGACCCAGGCCCAGTCCTTCAGGCCTGAGGCTGTCTGGGTATCTGTGCCACTCAGAATAAGTATATTAGCTACATTTCTTGCCGTGGTGACAAAATTCCTGACAGATGCATCTTAAGGACAGAATGGTTCATTTCCCACTTCTAACTCGATAGTGTAGTCCCTCTTGATGAAGAAAACATGGCGTTAGGAGCAGGCAGCAGCTGATCACAGTCCATCTGTAGTCGGAAAACGACAAGGGAAGCTGGTGCTGAGCTGGCCCTCTCCTCTTTTGAGTCAGCCCAGGAGTGCAGTTCACAGAATGGTAATGCCCACATTCAGGGTGAATCTTTACACCTCAATTAATTCAGTCTAGAGGCTCGCTCACAGACCAATCTAGACATTTGTTTCCATGGTGATTTTAAATTCCATCAAACTGACAATCAAGATTAAACAGCACAGAGCTGCTTATCATACCAGGCCCTGGGCTTTGCGTCTGGAAAGTAACATTAGCTAAAGACTTCATCCTAAGATCGTGGCCATGGGCGGGACCAAGCCTGGCTTCCACCACGAAGTCAGTATGGCAATCTCCACCCTCCTCACAGGATTCCAGCTTGTAACAACTGCTTATTACAACAGCCAGGAGCAATGTTCCCTCTGGCAAGGGTGTAACTGTGCGTGTGTGCTTACAGAGACTCAGAAACAGCTCTCTACACATAGACACAGGCCCCACAGAAACCTACACATACTGTTTTGCTAATCAATGAAAAACATGTGGTCCAGAGGAACCCGAGTGTGAGAACAAGTGCGTGGTAGCCACATAGCCAGGCTCTATCCATCGTGTGTTCTGCCTCCACTGAGGCTGGAAGGAAAGAGACTTGTATCCCCAGTCAGCATGCAGGGTAACCTTTCTCCACTAACAATCCTAATCATTCCGGCACCCAAATACCTCACCCTGCAAGGAGGGAAGGAGGAAGAAGCCTGTGAGGTCTGCAGCTGTCCAACACAAATGTATTTGCTTCCAAACTCATCACAACCATCATTTTCCTCCTCTCCTCTCCTCTCCTCTCCTCTCCTCTCCTCTCCTCCTCCCAGGCTACAAAGACATCTGTGGGTCCAAAGTGAGTCAGCCTGGACCAGTTCCAGGCCAAGCTAGAGATAAGGCCCTTTCCCATTGACACACACAAGTCCTGGTGAAGATTAGCAAGAAAAGGGGACAGTCCTTCAATAGAGAGAACTCCTATGTATCACTACCTGCTCCTATGCAGGTCTTTAAACACATGTCAGAGGGCATCCATGTCCCAGCCAGCCAATGTGGGCAGTGTGAGCCCTCATCACCAGGACCTTGGGCATGACAGACGTTCAGTAACTTGGGAACTTTTTAAGCATCTGACTCAAGGGCTGGTGAGAGGGATCAGCGGGTAAAGTGTTTTTCTGTGCAAGCATGATGACCTGAGTTCAGATCCCCAGAACCCATGTAAAGGCCAAGTTTTGCCACTCATGCCTGTAATACCAGAGCTGGGGATGGAAGAGACAGGAGAATTCCTAGTGTCAGCTGGCCAGCTACTCTTGATGAATCCTTGAGCTTCACCCTGTGTAACAAATTAATGTCGAAATCAGTAAAGGAAGACATCTGAAGTCAACCTCTGACCTTCAAACATACAGGTACCTATATGTGCGTACACACACACACACACACACACACACACACACACACACACCCTACGTGTGTATTCTTGCATACAGAGAGATGTGGAGAGCCAACTCAGTCTTAACCAAGTCCATAGACACTCATAGGAAGAAAGTTGGTAGTTCATGTCTGAAGACTGAAGATGAGAGTTCCACCTGGGTGGACCAGGGCCATTGATCAACCTCTCTGGGCCTGATGTGTTGAGAAAAAGTAGCTGGGACATTTACCCACCTCACTAGGTGTCCTTGTGGGTAAACATGAAAACATTGGCATGCTTTATAAACCCCAGAGTTCTGGGCAGCAGTTAACCACCACTATGGGGGCTTCCTTTGGGCCCTAGAAGGGTGAAATTGAACCTTCTGGGCTCTCAGAGGAGTAACTTAGAACAGCTGCTCTGAACACGCCAAGTTTCTGTCAGACCTTCTGGTTCATCTCCCAAGTTCATGAAGACTTGATGCTTGATTCACAACATTGCTTTCAGTAAAACAACCCTTCAAATTAGCTCGCATATCAATGCATCTGGATGCTCCAAAGAACTGACTTGACCCTGTGGCTCTGTGCCCCTCTCCCTGCCCTCCTCACCCCAACACTAACCCTCAGTGTATTCTGAGTGGCAGGGCAACATAGAACTTCTAACAGCTTCTCTCCTGAGGGTAAAAGGCTGCCTGCGCTGTCATCGGAGGTCCCAACTCATCTTCATGGGGTTAAGATAGCAGTTCGGATTGTCCAGAAGCAGGGCTTGAGATGAGGGTGTGGTGCCAGGAATGAGCTGACAGAGCCAGGGGTAAAGTCAGGAAGTAGGAGGAAGAAGGGAAGGGCACGGAAATGGAAGAGAATAGAGCAAGGCTTCCCAGCGTGAGTGGTGGGGCTGGGATGCTCTGGAAGGAGCCTGTGCAGATGCTACACTTCAGCCTGAGTCAGAGATGGGTCACTGGCCCACCTGGACCCTCATCAGTGACTGAAGATTCAAGCCACAAGATCAAGTCTGTCTGAACTTTGGAGATGAAGCAGAAGTTCTGGTAGAAACTTGGCATGTTTAGAAGAATCCCGCAGAGTTATTCTCCTGAGAGCCCAGAAGGTTCATGTTCACCCTCCTAGGGCCCTAAGGAAGAGTGTTAGTAGTAGTTAAATCCCGCCTAGAACCCCGGAGTTTGTAAAGCATGCCAACATTTTTGTGTCACAGCAACTGAGCACCCAGGACACCCAATGAGATGAGTAAAAGTACTGTCCCAGGTACTTTTGTTCTCACATCAAGTACAGAGAGCTTGAACAATGGCCCTGGCTCACCCAGGTGGAGCCCTCACAAACTATGCAGCTGTGCCAGCCAGGGTAGCATCAGGGTAGCAGGCCCTCAGAGGCCCTGAGCACACAAGGAAAAGCCCCAGGGGACAAGACCTACACAGACAGCCACTTGCACTTGCCTGCCTGAGGTGAGCTGCTACCAGCTGGTCAGGGTCACAGATGAATGTAAGCTTCCGTGGTAGATCTAATCAGAGGCAGATGAGGGCTGGCTCCCATCACCTGCCACACCCTTCATAGTTCAGAGCATGGGTCCTTCTGAAGGGCAGAGTTCTCAACCACATAGTTCACACTTGGAGCTCACACAGGGATGTGTGTTGGCTGCATGTAACTGACAGACACTCTCATACCTCCTATCTCTGTCAGTCTTGTCTTCCCAATAAGATTAGAAAGGAAAAGAGAGGGGCAGGGAGGAGAAGAGTTAGCAGAAGTTAATAAATATCCCAGATGCCCACATGGTCCTGAGATGGGGACAGGCTTAGCAGATTTAGGGAGTGAGTGCAGTTCATCCAGGACAGAATGACTCAAAGTTAGAGGCAGGAAAAAACAGTAGAAAAGGGAATTTGGCTCACTTTAAGTGTTGGGAGCAGGGAATAGCAGAGTCATTTGCAGATTTCATAGATTTCACTGGCTTCTGGCTGTGTGACTGAGGTGGGAGGCCAGAAAGGACCCATTATCAGTGAAAGGCTGCTATTGCACCCAGAAGAGGAGTCCCCCAGGGGTCTTTTTTGTTGTTGTTGTTTTATACATTTTTAAATTTTGCTGCTGTTATTTTTTTTTCTTTTGTGACAAGGACCTTCTCTATGTACTAGTTTTATGTCAACTTGAAACAAGCTAAAGTCATCTGAGAGATGACCCTATTTTTTTCAATTGAGAAAAATGACACCAGAAGATTAGGCTTCAGGCAAGCCCTGCAGGATATTTTCTTAATTAGTAATTGATTGATGAAGGCCCAGCCCATTGTGGATAGTGCCACTTGGGAGCTGGTAGTCCTGGGTTCTGTAAGAAAGCAGGCTGAGCAAGTTGGTGAGCAGTACTCCTCCATGGCCTCCACATCAGCTCCTGCCTCCAGGTTCCTGGCCTGCTTGAGTTTTTGCCCTTACTGCTTTTGATTATGGGGCTTTTACATGAAACCCTGAGTTTCAGATTGCTTCCCATGTTGTTTTTGGTCACGGTGGCTCATTGCAGCAACAGTAACCCTAAGACACTATGTAGCCAGACTAGCCTCACGTTTATAATCCTCCCAGTTCATCATCCCCAATGCTGGGATTACATGAATGTGTCACCACACCTGGCATATTACTCATCTTTTAAAATAAAAAATAAATTAACTAACAAGCAAGTAAATAAAATGAATAGCCATGCTTCCTCCCGGGAGGAATATGAGATCTCAAAAACACAGAGAAGGAAACACAGACTGAAAGACAGAGGGGTAGGGCAGCAAGATTTGAGGGCCCAGGGTTTCTGGCTACACCACTTCCTTAGTGGATGATTAGCATGGGCTGCTCAACTTTTCAAAGCCATGGCTTCTTCCTCCAAAAGCTTTTTCTGTCATCACCACCACCACCACCATCACCATCACCACCACTATTATTACCACCACCATCATCAACATAATTACTGTCATCATCACCATCATCACCAGTATCCCCATCACCAGCTGCAGCAGCAGCACAACCACCATTCATCAACTTCGTCATTCCCGGTGTTGTTCTATCAGACCCATTCCTCCCTGGGTTCATCTCATAGCAGTTCTGGCATCTAGTGGGTGGGCCACCTCGCCTCCTGGTCTTCAGTCCATCTGCCAATCCACTTTCTCATCTTGTCAAAAATTAAATAAAACAACTGCTCAAAAGCAAGGAGATTTGATCATTAGACTCACTAAAATACAAAGATTTCTTCTCTCTTCCTCTCTCCCCCCCTCTCTCCTCATGATGCTTTTCTTTTTGGGATCTGATATCATTTTAAGTAAGGAAAAATGAAAAACGTATATTAGTAGTACAAATGTTGCCATCCATCATTATTATATTATGCTGTGCAGTTTTAAATGTAAATAGGAGAACGTTTGCTTCATATGTAGAATCATCAAAACCGCAGCTTGTATTTTATGGTTCATACATGCAAATGTATTTGCCAGAACAGTGGGGTGAACAGCTCTTCCGCTTGCTGCTGTCTCTCATCAATAGAATCACATTCTACCAGCATTCTGCCTTTGGTCACGTCTGCATACGGAAGGGCTGGAAGTGTGGTTCAGCCATCTCGGCCTTCTCTTCTGTGCCATGATCCTCATGCACTTGCGGAAGCAGAGTCAGAAGGTCTGAGGGGCTCCCTGCTCCTCTGAGTTGCTTCAAAGGTTATTTTCTGCCTTCCTTCTGCAACTGAAGCACTTTCAGATCTGGGTAGCCAGACGACCTTGGAGCTATCACTGCCAGTTCAGTTATGCAAAAGCATCCTCTTATTTACTGAATGTCACTGAGCTTCCCCTCATCACGAGTCCTCCAGGATTCTATACCATGCTACTGGCCATCAAGAGATAATATACAAATGAGAAGGTTATGTGCAGATAAGTCAGGAAGAAACAATGGACAGGTATGTTGCCTGAATCTGCTGTACTCGTGTGACTGTCCCTTCAGTGGTCAGTTAAAAGCACAGGTTCAAAGATAAAACTATTAAAATTACAAGCTGATAGCAAGATGGGATCCTCCTGATCACAGGTCACAATCACTTTGTGATTGCATGCATGGAACACCCATGCAGGATACAAGCTCTGCCTCTGCCAGGAAATGGGCATGACATGCTTATTCTTGCCCTGTCTCCCTGAGCAGTGGTAGGAGGGCATGCAAGGGAGAAGGAAGGTGATAGAAATGTTTCACAACCCCAAGCCCTGAACCACGTGAAGCCTTCATACTCTCCCAAGCCTGAAAAGTGAGCTGGGCCGCCCTCAGCACAGCAAGATGGAGGAGCAGGCTTCATCTGCAAGAAGCTGGACAGCTGACTGTGTTTCCCGATGAGCTTGAATAACACGAAATCCATTTTACTTGCAAAAAATCTTACTAACCCAGCAAGCTCAAATCAAAATGAACAGACTGAACAGACACTGGGCTATCAATCAACGGTGTGTGATAGCTGTTTGAAGTCAACACCACCGGGATATGCTTCAAGTGCCTCTCTCCCTATTCAGAACTTCTGCCCAAAGAAATGGGTGTCATCACCTGTGTTGGGAATGAGATCACTCTGAAAGCCTGTATCTGGTGAGTGTTAGGGGCCAAACCATCACACATTTCCATTTTGGAAAGCAATTTCCTGCCCTTATCTTTTCTTAGCCTGAAAGCAGATGGTCTCACAGGCATGGAACATGGGTTCAGGCTTCAGGACACAGCTAGTCTGGGCTATTAGGCTCCATCCAGCTCATCTGGCAAAACAAAAAGACTAGGGATGTAGCTCAGTTGGGAGGGTACTGGCCTAGCATGTGGGATATCTTGTGCTTAATTTCCAACACTGCTTGATCTGGGTATGGTGGGACCAGCCAGAGGATTAGGAATGCAAAGCCAGCCTTCGATATATGAGACCCTATTCAGAAGAAGAACAAGGGGTTAGAGGGGAGTGAGGAGAAAGACAGGGAGAAAGAAACAACAAGATCTAGAGGCCTAACTCTCCACTCACTGCCCGGAAAGCTGGGTTCACTGATGACACAAAAGAAGCAATCAAACATTCGATAAGCTTCCTCCAGTATGGAGCAAGCAGCAGCCACTATCTGGACCACACAAAGGCCTTCACTCTGTTACTGCCTCTGAATCTCACAGTCACAACTCCCACTGTCTAAATCCTGGTGAACATCACTCCTCTTGAGGCTGAATAAGGTAAACGATAAAAAAAAAAAAAAAAAAAAAAAAAAAAAAAAAAAAAAAAAAAAAAACAGTGGTTGCCTCTGTGGTACACATGATAAAGCTGGGGCTTAGAAGTTAAACAAACCCATGTGCTCAAGGTCACCTGGCAGTGCCAAGGATCGCACCCAAGTCTGGCCCACCTTCCAGCCTGGACACAAGTGATAGACACAAATGAGCTCACACATGTGACAGAACACTGTACGCTTGACTTTAGAACAATCATGGGGGCAGTATCCAGTTGCTTTCTAAACAGTGGCACTTCATAGGGCACTAGAGGATGTCAGGGGAAGGAATTGGCAGCATTAGATAACCTAGGAGTAGAGGCAGAAGGATTGCCATGAGTTTAAGATCAGTCTGGGCTACACAGTGAGTTTTAAACCAGGCTAGGTTACATAGTGAGATCCTTTCTCAAAGAAAGAGGAAGAGGAAGATTAGGAGATAGAGGAAGAAGAAGAGATTATAGTGTTTCCAAAAAATAGATGGAACTGAAAATCATCATGTTCCATGAAATCACCCAAACTCTAAAAAAACACACCAATGAGAGCCATGTCTAGTACTGAAAGCATGGCCGTAGCAGCAAGGGATTGAAGTAAGGACAGACACATAGACACAGGTTCAGAAAAGCCAGAATTAGATAGACTGTGTGCGCTCTGATGGAGTAGCACCAACCACACGCAACACAACATGGAACCTTGATGAGTTTATCATAGACAGCACAAGAGGAGGGGTCATGTGGTCTCCGAAGGAAGTGTCTGTAGTGATCAATCTGTGGCTGCAAACATCCAGGAGGAGGAAACTGCTCGGTTTGGCACACTCTGGTCAATTGTTCATAACACTTATACTCACACATATGTCAGCATCCACACTTGGACTGGAGAAAGGCTTTGCCAATTCCAAATGGGTCTGAAACCTAGGACCTTGACATGGAGGCTCCTGTCAAACAACACACCATCACTCGGAACTTCTCTGGTTCCCTACACCTTCCTGTTCTCTCATGTGCAGGTCTAGACAGGAATATACAGAGATGCACTCGGCATGGGTGGAGGGGAGGAGGAGTGGATAGGGGGCCAATGTGAGGAGATGAGGGGCGAGACAGGGCCAATGTGAGGAGAGCAAAGGATAATGAGAAACATGCATGAAAATGTAACAAAACCAATTATTGTGTGTATGTTAACTAAAAAATTAGTTGAAAAAAAAAACCTATTCATTGAAGAGTTGTGCTCTGAAATTAGGCAAAGGAGACAGCATCTGGTGAAGTGTTTGAATTGATGGCTTTTCCCATCTTAAAGGCAGAAGCTCTGCACTGGATGAGCTGCATCAACCTCAGTTCAGCACCTCCATATCCTTAGAGAGAAATTTCCCAGCTCTAAGCACTGTGCCAGCTGATGAGATGGCTGGGCAGTGAGGTGCTCACTACAAAGCCTGACTAGAATTCGACCCGTGGAGGCCACACGGCAGAAGGAGAGAAGGGTTTCTGAATATTGTCTTTCCACCTCCAGGTCTAATGTTGACCAGTTGAAAATACTTTTTCATAGAACCATTATAAATCAACTTGCCAGTTCCCTCCCCCCCAAAAAAAAAATCAGAGGAGAGGGTGAGGGGCAAGGGTTAAAAAGGGTGGTTAGATATGACCCATGCAAACAGCATGTACTGTGGAAACATCACAATGAATCCACTAATGTGTTTAATTAGTATATACAAAAAGGAAGAGACAGCAAGATGGCTCAGTGGCTAAAGTTACTTCATCCCAAGCTAGGTGTCCTGTGCTTTCTTCCCATGACCCACACAATAGATGGGGAGTTGAAAATAAAATTTAAAATCTAAGATACACTATTTCCAAGATACATAGATTTTTTTAAGCTACTTTAGAATCTCTTTTTAGCCTCAAAAGTGTCATCGTTGTCAGTAAAATACGTTACCCTAAAGCTAAGGAGGCAGATTAGTTTCCCACTGTTGTATAACAAATTACCCCAACAGCAGCCAAAATTCGTTATCTTAACGTTCAGATGAGATGCCACGTGGATCCAGATTCCAGATGTGGCTTAGCAGGATGCCTTCGACTCCCCTTAGAGGGCAGGAAGGCTGTCAACCAGAGCTGCCATATCTCAAGGCTCCGCTGAGCTGGAAATCACCGCTAAATTCCCTCGTGCGGCTGCTGTCGGGCTTCAGAAGAACAGCATACACATGACTCATGTGCTTTCCAGCCTGTATCCATCTGTTGGAGCCACTGTAACAAATGTCACAGCCTGACAT
>JADRCD010225737.1:18817-37184 GCA_019843815.1 Montemys delectorum | reverse complement strand
AAAAAAACGAGGCTCCTGCACCCTGCCCAAAGCTCTTCCTTCCTCCACATGGGGGAGGGGAAAATTCCCGTAGAGGGGTGCTCACACTTACTCCCCTTGCCTGCCTTTGTGGCATCTTCTTTCTTAGGGGTTCCTTGTGTGGGTGACTGCCCAGATCCCAGCTTCTCTTCTTTCTTTACAACTTCCTATGACAGATGCGAGAATATTTCATAATGGATATTCTGCCTTCCAGAGGGAAAATAGATGAATGCTTGGCCTGAGAGACACCTTCGGAGGCCATCCATTTGCCCTTCTTCCTACAGCCCTGTATACACACCTTGGAAACCCCTCCCCTGCCCATTCAAGACCCAGGCCCCCTTTCAGCACACACCTACCCCTGACTTCTCCTTTTTCTTGCCCAGGCTCCCTTTCAGCACACACCTACCCCTGACCTCTCCTTTTTCTTGCCCAGGCTCCCTTTCAGCACACACCTACCCCTGACTTCTCCTTTTTCTTGCCCAGGCTCTTGGGGGCCTTCAGTGATTGCATCTTTTCTGGCTTGTCCACCAAAGTAACGTTGCTGATCCCCACTGTCTGAGACTTCTCACGATCTGCTTTGGAGTCCCCATATCGGGAGGAGGAAGGCTGTGCTTACAAATGAAGGGTGTGGAGGAATTAACTAGAGCCTTTCCCCTCCCCTCCCCTTGCCCATCCCCCTTGCCTCTCCATCAGGTCAGGGCAGGGCTGCTGTTGGCAAGAAAGCCTAGAGATGGTAGAGTGAGCGGGAGGCCCAGGCTCTCATAGAACAGGGAAATAGCCCACTTTGAATTTGGATTTAAATGTATTTATTTATTCTTGTATTTATTGCAGTAGTGGGGATCAGGCCCAGGGCCTTGTGTGTGTTAGGTGACCATTCTCCTGTTCTCAATCTTCAGACCTTGCTTTTATTGAGCCAGGGTCTCACTCTGTAGCTCAGGCTGTCCTTGAACATGTGTTTCATCTGCCTCCTGGCTGACAAGGTTCATGCCCAGCCAGCAGATTTTGTTGAGCTAAGTGCTAGGCAGTATAACAAATGCGTTATAGTAACTCATTTAATCATCTCAGTTATGTGAAGAAAGTAACAGCTACCCTGCTTTAGTTGAGAAAGTGCAGCTCCAGGGTTAAGCAATGAGTTCAAGATCAGAAAGAAACTGGTAATATGGCCAGGAGGATTTTGAGCCAGGTGGTGTCAATGGTATCTTTTCTCTTAACTACACTCTAGTTGTCAGAGTGCCTCTATAGTTAGAGTCCCAAGTTGGGCTTGGCAGATCCTAGGACTAGAGAATCTAGAAGACAAGAGGATTTGGGGGATTTAAGAGTCCTGGACAGAAAAGCAGCCGACCTGAAAAACAAACGCAGCTGTCCTGGAACCCTCACCGATCGAGAGCGCTCCTGTGTTCCTTTCACCAGCAGCAGGCGCCGCCGCTCCACCACTTCCCTGTGGGTCAGCTCAAAGGGGCGCAGGACCTGAGGCAAGGCCAGCTTCCTGCATCAGATACCTGCGGCAGATCCCCTGCCCCGCCCAGCGTGCCAACTCACCTCGGCCAGCTTCAGTGCTCCCTTGTCTTGAATGCGGTTGTGTGCTAGGGACAGCCAGAGGAGAGAGCGGTTCAGCCTCAGGCCCTGGAGAACAGAGTGAGTTTGTAAGCCAAGGACAAGCTGGTGACCCTGAGCAGCAAGTGTCCCACCGCACGCACCTCCGCGATGTGGCCTGCGCCCACATCTCCAATGTGGTTGAATGCCAGGTTCAGTGAAACAAGAGTCCGGTTGCTGTTGTGCAATGTGGACAGTGCCTGGCCCAAGAGATGCGCCCCGTGGTCGTTGATGTTGTTGTTCCTCAGAGACAAGTGAACAATCCTGGAGCAGAGAGGGAGAACCAGTGTTCCTGGGGCTCAGGGCCCCTTTGGGGACGTGAGGAGTTCTAACTAGTCTATAGGTAGAGGGGCAAGAATTAGAGGTGCCTGGGATAAAGAAAGGTAAAGGCTAAAGGGAACTGGGAAGGGAAAGTGAAGTCAAGGAGACTCACGTGCTGTCCAGTCCCATTAGCTTGTTAAAGGACTGCTCCGGTATTGGATTCCCCTCAAGAGACACCTTCCTAAAAGGCAGAGGGATCTGAGGCCCTGGAAACCCCACTTGAGGCCACACAAGTAGGAGGGAAATAGAGGGAAGAGTGGATATTTGGGAAGCACCTGGGAAACAGAGCTTAAGGATATCCCCCAGTATAAGAAATAAATCTATGACTATTTCCCAGGCTAGAATTTTCAGAAGCATGACCTATGGTCTAGCAGTCTCTAAGACGGCCTTGGCAGAGCCCTACTTCTAGGTACCCAGGCCATGCTGGGTAATCCTGTCTATTGTGGTAGCTAGAACTCATGACATTTGTTGTAGGGGGAGGGGTGTTATTTTGGTTTTGTTTTTCTCTGTGTAGCCCCAGCTGTCCTAGACCAGGCTGGCCTCAAGCTCAGAGGTCTGCCTGCCTCAGCCTCCCAGTCCTGGGATGAAAGTCGTGCATGTGTGTGTACTAGTGACACTCTGAATGAACAGAACATGGCAAAATGAGAGGATGTTATTTCTGAGCTACGAGGACTGGTTTCCAGCCTGGGTGCTCTCAGACACTCAGCTAGGTAATGGGAAGGCCCACCAGAGCCACATAAGCCAGTGGAGAGCAGAGTCCCTGCCCCAGCTTCTGCTGAGAAAGCCCCAGTCCCGAGCAGAGCTTTCCCGGTAGCCTCAAGCCTGAGCCAGAGGCCCCCAGCTGCTCTGCTTCAGAGGATCTCAGGGGACCTCTCAAGGGGATGGTAATTGGTTGGTTGATTGGTTTGAGTTTGAGACAGGATCTTACTCTAGCCTCAAAGCCTCCTGCCTCAGCCTCTTCTGCACCACATGTTTACTCACGAGTGTGTTGTCACACTCCACTCTCCTGGTTGTTTAAGCTACTACATTCTTTGGTTACTTTGTTACACAGCAGAAAAAAAAAGTCACCACAGGGCCCACCAGAAGGCAATAACTTCTCTCACAGTCAGAAGAAAACGGAATCAATGGGTAGAAATTTCTCTATTCAAATATTTCCAGGGGTATATAACTATTGCTTAGCCTTTTGGGCTGCCTTGCCCAATATAAGCAATTCATTTTAAGTCATCTTATGGCTGCTGTGGCTTATCCTTACATAATGAATTCACACAGTTCTTGTTCTGCTAGCTCACTTGCTTCTATTTCCCCACCCCTAAAGATACAGCCACTGCCCTCGGGGGAACACCCATCCGATTCACAGGAAGAAAGCCCACATGTATAGCCCTGAAAGGTACTACTTGTGAAGCGAGAACTGGCCCTAGGGTCCCATGGGAACCTGAGAAGGAGTAGACAGTGAAGTTGGCTTTGTCCTTTGTAAGCAAACTATAACTAGCTACTTTTTGGTTGGTTGGTTGGTTGGTTTGTTGTTGTTTGGGGTTTTTTCATGTGTGTGTGTCTGTGTGTGTGTGTGTGTGTACGCATATGCACATGTGCACACTTGCGTATATGAGTGTGTGTGTGTGTATGTGTATGTGTGTTTTACAAGACAGGGTTTCTCTTTGTAGCCCTAGCTGTGGCTGTCCTGGAACTCACTCTGTAGACCAGGCTGGGCTCAAATTCAGGGATCCTCCTACTCTGCCCACCAAGTGCTGGGATTAAAGGCGCGTGCCACCACTGCCCCGCTGTAATGCTGTAGTTGGCTACCTTAAACCTGTCTCTGCCCCACCCCCCAATCCCTGTGATTCCTACAGAGAGAAAAAAAGAGAGGATGAGACCTCAAGGGCTTTATGGATACCATGTGGACTAAAACAGTGGCTTCCCGCCACCCAACTGTCATGGGCTGAGCCCCATTCCCACAGAGACTAGGTCTAACCCCTTAGGCAACTACTTCCCCCTCACACACTCCAGCCAAGCCACTTCGGGGGCACTGGAGGGCCTAACCACAACTGACCTGAGCGTGGAGGAACAAAGAGGCAAAAGGGCGATGAAAGTGGTCAGGGTCTTATCCGTCAGCCCCACCTTCCACAAGCTGGCATTAGAAACAGAAACAGCTGGTCGCCATGTCCCACAGGAAGCCCCTTCCCACAGTCCCCCAGATACACCCTCCACCCTCCCCAGCAGAGCCCACTGCTGTCTCTTTTCAGGCCAGCCAGAGGATGACCTCCCACAATGCCTCTCACTTGATGGCCTGCAGCTGGCTGAGGGAGGGCAGACACTTGGAGAAAATACCCAGAATCCGATCTTCAACTTTCCAACCTGAGGAGAAAAAGTCCAAAGTCATCTCAGGCCCAGAAGGAGCCTGGTATGACCTGCATGAGCCAGTAGGGGGAGGTGATGCTCCGGGGTAATGAGCGGCGGGGGCGGATCATCACCTCGGATGTAGATCTCTTTTACTGCCTTGCTGTCCTCCTGCTCCAGCTCCACTTGAATGGTGGGCCGAAAAAACACATACTTGCTCTCCATGCTGTTCTGGCTGCAGGATGCCGACAGTCTTTGGTCATCTAGAAGACAGGGAGAACAGTGAGAGCGCCTGCGGCTCCCGAGTGCCCCGCCCAGTGAGTAGGTTACGTGGGCTGTGGCTCACCTTGGACCGGTTTTTCTGACGTGGAGGCAGAAGGGACAGAGCTCTGTTGGGCCCGTGGCCGGCTGACAACTTTGGGAAAGTCCGTGTAGCCTGACCGTGTGCAGAGCTCAGCGAAGTCTGTCTCCAGGACCCCCGTGCACTGGTACTCCTCTGCAGGCAGCAGTAAAGTGGGCGCCCACCCCCACCCCCCATCCCTGCTTGCAGCGCAGCTGTAACCTCCACCCTCAGGCAGCCCCAAATGAAAGCTGCTTTGCTAAGACCAAAGCCGAAAACGCTGAAGGAAAGCAAGAGCTCACAGGAAGGGACCTACGCCTACCTAGCCGGGTTGCTGGCCTGTTTGACACTTCTTTATATTTGTAGTACTTGCTAGTCAGCGTTTGTAAAGGTTTTGGAGCTTCTTGATAAGTTCCGTTAAATGAGTCGTACCCACCACCTACCATCCTGAGATTGCAAACCTGGTGCCTGACACCCCCAAGGGACTCTTCTCAGTTCTCGCCATGGTGGCCCAGGAAGAGTTTCTTGAAATGGGGAGTCGCTGCCAAAGCTCCACAACAGTCCCCAGTTGTGTGAGCTGTCAGTTGTGCCTGGCCTTCTACAATAAGCCTGTGCAATAAGGGAGCCTGGCCCCAGATCACCAAGAGGCCACATGACACAGAAAGCCTGAGAACTCTCTGGCAAGAGGCCCTTGGCTCCTGTGGCCAGCTGTCAGTGGGAACTCAGACACATGGGAAACAGTCAACCAGTTAGCCCAATCTACTCATTTAACACATAGGAGACCAGAGGAGGGTGGATGGCCCCTGCAGAGCCCGATGCATGCTCGGGCTGGCTCTTCTTGACTAGATGCCCCCTCCACCCTTCTTAGCATCACTCACCTCTCAAGAGCAGAGCCCCTCAAACTTTAACCACCTGAAGAGCCTGTTGAACACCCTCCTGGGCCCATGCCAAAGCTCTCCAGGTGGTTTTGTTCCTACAAGACTGTCTCGAACTTATTCCTGTTCTCAAACCCATGCTAAATGGCCCCAACCCAGTTTGAGAAACTAGCCACCAGATGGAGTTTCCTCTAATCTACACACCTGTCAGCCACACCTGCCCTGGCAGGACATACAATGGCGACTATAAAAGTCACTGTGACCTCCATGTTGCCTGTACCCAGGGACCCTGTGCAGTAGTCACTTGAGTTCTTATCCCTGCACCTGCCAAAGCTGTTCGGGCAATCCTGGCTAGAGCCTTACGCTTTGTATCTCTTCAGGCAGAGTTCTGACCCATCTTAGAGAGTCTCAGGTTTGAACAGCCCAACACCCTAGCAGTTCCCAAACTGTTCACCCTGCCACTCTTCATTTCCCGATGAACCTCCCTCCTGAAGGCCCTGCCCCTTCGTGTTCCTCCTCCCAGCTTTCTTCCCACCAGTGCCATCTCCACCCAGCTAGCATCCCAGGCTAGGACACCATCATACAGGGTTCCTCTCCATCCCCCTCATCCTTCACCAAATTCTACCTCCCAGGAGCCTAACACACCCTCTCACACCTTCACTGTCTTATGCCAATGACCACCGTCCCTGGACTGGACTAGTCAGAGTCACGTTCACCTTTCTGCTGCCCCCCTCTCTGTTTCCTGTCTCTTCCATACACAACCATGCACAACCTGAGTTTCTTTTTTTTTTTTTTTTAATATATACTCCCCTGGGTCACAGTCTTGCTGTGTCTACAGCTGGTGTCCTATAAGGAACTTAGCGCCTCCTGCCCCAGCACCCTAAGTGCTGGGGTCACACGTATGTGTGTGGTCTTTCTGTGCCCAGTGAAGCCCGGCCTATCGTCTTCCCTATGAAAGGTGCTTTTGCTCCAGTTCCTCATACCTTGCCTGCCCCTGGGCATTAGCACAGACAGGGAAATGGCACCTGGCAAAAGGCAAGCCATCAACATCTCATCTTTTCCTAGGATGTTTTATTTCCATTCCAGGGAAAACAAGGTCCTGGCCCTCTTTAATAACAAAAGCATCAAATTTGTATCAAGATACCTTCTGACATATTCCCTTTTATGCTAAATTGGTTCAAATTGAGTTCTGTTCCTTGCAACATGAAAACCCATGGTCCTGTTTATCCACTTTAATGGTTTTGGTTTTTTTGGGTTTTTTTTTTTTTTTTTTTTTTTTTTTTTTTTTTTTGTTTTTTTTTTTTTTTTTTTTTTGGTTTTGTTTGTTTGTTTGTTTGGTTGGTTTTGGTTTTTCAAGACAGGGTTTCACTGTGTAGCCCTGGCTGTCCTGGAACTCACTCTGTAGACCAGGCTGGCCTCGAACTCAGAAATCCATCTGCCTCCGCCTCCCAAGTGCTGGGATTAAAGGCGTGTGCCACCACTGCCCAGCATTTTAATGGTTTTCTTTAAACGTGCCAAAGCAGAACTGTGACCACGGCCACAGGGCAGACACTCAAAAGTAACTGTTGTCTGAATGAATATCCATAGAGCTGTGTTCCTAAACATTCTCAGAGCCCCACGGGATCTTCTCACCACTGCCCCGGCCTTCTTTGGCCTATCTTATCACATCTTACAGTGCAGTCAGCTTCCCCAGCCCTGTTGTACTCTTTAAGACCAAGCCCTGAGGATGTGCTGATCCACATTTGATCTCGGAGGAGATAGGTAGACCTCTGAGTTCTGGGTCAGCCTAGTCTGAATAGCAAGTTGCAGACCAGTTTTAATTTTAAAAAGAAAAGAAAAGAAGTCAAGTCCAATAAACCCAGCCCCGCCCGCCAGCATACCGGGATTTTTGGGCTCTTCCTCGCCCACCGGGGGCAGGGTGCTTGCCGTCTTATCTTTAGCCGCCCGGTCCCCCTTCTTGGTTACAGCACCGGATGACTTCTGGGTCCCGGGACGCGGTGTCCTGGGTGAGGTCCCTGTAGCGCTTGGCTCGCTTGACATAGTGGTGCTTTTGGACCCCTCGAGTGAGAGGCAAGATGAAACAGGACTCTCTGGGCCTCACCCTGAGGATCTCCACTCAGCCAAGCGACTCAGCGACTGCCCTCTCCAGGGCAACCGAGCCTGATTGGGTGGGGCTGTGGCCAGAGCAACCGGCAAAGAGTGCGCGTGGAAGCCCCGGACTCAGCGCCCGCCAGAGCTGGTGGGCGTGGCTAGGTACAGATGGGGTTCCAGAGAAGGGTTCAAGCAGCCTAGAATCCGGCTAGGACATAGATGTGTGGATTCTAGGGCAATGTGGGTAGGCCCCTAATGGTCTGAACTCTCTGTACTCACAGAGGGGGCGGGGGGCGGGGGGGGGGGGGGGCGGAGGACGACGACAGCGCACTGAGCCAGAAGGTAGTAGGAGAGAGCACCTTGTGAAGGGCTCACGTGGTAAGGGCTCAGGCTATGCTGAGTTCTCCTCCACCAGCTCTGCTCAGCTTCCTGGAGAACTTGGGGCTTGTCTGCTGACTTGATGTAGGAGGTCCCATTTTTACCATTTCGCCATCCTGGGCCCCTTTGAGTTGCTTGGCTTCCTCTAAGCCTTGCCCCTCATTCAGTACCACCACCTGGACCCCAGCATTTCCAGCATTGATAACTGCTCCCTGCTGAGTTGCTACCTCTGAGCAGACCTCCAAACTAGGCTCTGGGGGACACTGGGACACGGTATTGCTGGTACTTTCATTCAGCCACTCGGCTTTTAGAGGAACATTTATTGAGTGACTAGCGTGTGCCAAGGAAAACCAATAGTGAGTGAGCATAAACACGGGGAGTCCTGCATTCTGAGAGCTGGTGATCAGCCTCCCCACTAGGGGGAGGCAGAGCCTCGCCTCGTATCATGGAAACCACATCGGAGTGCAGCTTGAGCGGTACACGCAGCCTGTGCCTTTAAACCCAGCACTCAGGAGGCAGAGGCAGACCTCTGAGTTCCAGGCCAGCCGGGACTACATAGTGAGATAGCGTCTCAAAAACAAAACAAAATGAAACAAACCCATCCTCTGCCTGGCACCACCTCTGCCTTCTGCGGAGAAGAGAATAGCTATCTATGAAGCAGACATGGGTGGGTGCTCTGTGGAATATGTGAAGGGCGAGCAGGACTCTAGAAAGGCTGAATGAACTTAAGTGTGCCAATTCCTAGGGTGGGAAGAAGGGCGGCAGATAGCCTGCATTCTGGGAAAGAGTGAAGCCAGATGGGAAAGGTAGGCTGCTGGGCCATCGAGGCTCGGAAAGTTTGACTGTACATAGAGTCCAAGGCGTACCAGGAAGACAAACACCAGCGGTAGGGAAGTAACCCTCTGAGCAAGACAGGGGGACTACTGGGTGAAGGGTGGGCAGGTAGTTAGGGCCTGCTGTTAGAGCTTTAACTAGTTAAGTTTGAGAGCTGACTACTAGTTAAGCTGAGAAGTGTAGAAGGCAGAACCTGTACCTGGATCCCTCTAAAGCCAACTAGAGACACACACAGCCTGCCTGGGCATACACACAGAAAAGGTACCCAACACATGTTTTTTTTTTTAAAAAAAAAATCAGTCTAAAATCAGACTTATACAACAACGTTCTACCCGCCAGCTTATGTCTATACGGCCTGGGGCACTTGAACAGTGGGTTGGGAAAAGGAGGTTTAGACACTTTGCCAACTAGTGTCTCCCTCGGTGGAAGCAGGGAGCCACAGTCAGTCTCTGTTCACTTCACCAAGTGTGTCTGTCCGCGGCCTGCTGGTCCAGTCCCTGCTCCTGGCAGGGTACACAGGCACTCTCCCATACCATGCTGGCTTCTCAGCGGTCCTGGCGCCGGGACGGAGGTGATGGAGGATGCCGTACTGGAGGCAAGTCATAGTGTCCAGGGATATGGCTGTTCTTGGGGGAGTCATAGTGACCAGGAGGCAGGCCCGGAGGAAGAGGGGGTGTGGAGCCCACCGACTCTTCATCTGAAGACAGAGAGGACAAGATGAGGGGACTCCTCAACCTCCCCTGGCTCCTCCTACTCCAGCCTCTTCCTACCCATAGAGAAGTGAATGGCAATGCATGTGGGTTGGCTGGGCCAAACACAAACATGTAGGACTAAGCAAGGCCCTCTGTTCAAATACCCCACCTGTCCACCTCAAATGATCTGAAGACACTGTCTCCCAACTTAGTCTCTACTTTTCTGGGCTCTCTCTCTCTCTCTCTCTCTCTCTCTCTCTCATACTATTCAAACACCATCTCAAATTCTCAACCTTCAGAGGAGGAACAGACTTGGAGGAGGAGGGAAATTCTCCCAAAACCATGCCTGCTCTGAGACCAAGCCCCGCAAAGGCCTTGGCCTTACCACCTCACGCACTGTTTGCTTCTCTCCCCTCCCCTCCCCTTCTCCCCACTCCTCATGTTCCAGTGCCCTGTAGTCCCCACTGGGGACATGGAAGGCTCACTATGGCTCAAGGGGCTGGGCTGCTCATAGGTGCCGCTGTCCCTTTGTGGCTGCAGTTGCCCCCGTTGCTGCCTGTCCCGGAGATGAAGAGGTTGTCTGGGAGGAGACACTGATGGAGGGCCTTTCATCTCCACATAGCCACTTTCTCGGGGTTCCCCAGGCAGGCCGGGCAGGTCTCGGATGGTAGCATAGGGGTTCTCGCTGCTCAGGGACATAACGCTGGCCCCTAGTCCCTCTTCAGAGAGGGGACCTAAGGATCAAGGAAGAAAATCAGGCTCCCTGGAGGCTCTCGCTCCTTGACCTGGCTTTCCTTTCCCTCCCGTCTCTGCACTCATACCTTTATGACAGAATGGTCCTGGGCCATTCCTGTGGCTATAGCTACAGCTATAGCTTCTGTCCAGGGGGCTGGTGCCTGAGGAAAGGTAAGTAGAAGCCAGACCTGTGGCCTTCCCAAGCGTCCTCTGGAAGCAGGCTCTTCCCCCTAACCCTGACCCCACCAAGACGATCCAGCAGGTGGAGGCTGCTCACATTCACCTTAGCCTCGGCCTCCAAGCACCTACCTCTGTCATGGGGCTCCCGCCGGTGCTTCCAGTCAGCGGGCAGTGTGGAATGGTTCTCACGCCCATGGGCTCTGCTTGGCCGCTCGGGTACCTGGGAGCTGACAAAGAGCTGACTGCCTGGAACCTATGGGGGAGCACAAACAACAGGTGAGGCTTCCCTGAGAGGTACATCTCACCCACAGAGCACACCCCCTCGATGTACTGACCTTGTTAGGGGGCGGGGGGTTAGGAGAACACTGAGACAGTGTGTGGTAGCTAGGGTTGGAGTAGTAGTGACTATAGCTCGGAGAGACATCTGCAGGACAAACACGGGTACCAGGTAGCTCAGAGCCAGGAGGCCAGGGCAACACCAGTTTGCCCTCCCTGATGCCCTCCATTCTTCCACCCCACATTCCCATGGGGGGCATATTCAGCAGTCCTTAAAGCCCCATGTCAGCTCACCTGGCATGACGTAATCAGAGCCATCCAGTCGCCCAGTGCTGTAAGCCACTGCCAAGTGCTCATGTTCCTTGCTCTTTTGCCAGTGGCGGTAGCCAATGAACAGTGCTATCAGGGCCACCACGAGGGTCCCCAGCACTGCAATGCCAATCACTGCGCCCAGTGAGTTATGGGTCATAGGAGAGGTAGGCATTATGGTGAAGGACTCCTGGCTTCCTGTGAGACAGGAGTGGGCACTGAGACGGGCACCTTTGTTCTGCCAGTGAACTTGAGTGCATTGTAAGGAAGATAGAGATGGTAATGAGGGCCCTGGGTCCCAGAGCCTAGGGGAAAACAAGGGTCAAAGGGGCGAAGAACTCACCCGTTTTGCAGTGCACACCACTGTGTCCTGGGGGACAGACACAAGCCCCAGTCTCTGGGTGGCACAACTCTCCAGGATCACACTGGCATAGCTGGGAGCAGTTGACACCAAACATTCTTGATGGACAACCTAAAGACAGCCAAGAAGGCAAGGAGGGGTCATGGAGCAGGCAAACTGCAGTCTCCTCTCAGATAAGGGCTGTGGCGGAGATCACACTCCATTGGTACCTTCCAAGCAGTTGGGTCCAGTCCAGCCTGGAGTGCAGGCACAGCTCCCATCCTGTGGGTGGCAGGTTCCACCATGATGACACTGGCAGGATTGGGAGCATTTGAGTCCCCAGTGGCCTGGGGGACATGCTACAGGAGACAAGGGGCTGTCAGGCAAGGCCTGGCCATCCCCAGTATCTGAAATCTTCAGCCTCTTGGGGATACTAAGCCTCCAAGGGGCATTTCCACGCTGATGACTCTAATGTTCATCTCCAGCTCGCTGACCCACTACCCACCTGACCTCTGCATTTGACTCTAACAAGATAATGTACCCAGTGCTAGGGAACTGGAGGCTTCCCGACTGCCCCTGGAGGGCTTAGCGCTGGCCTTGTTTTTTTCTGTTTTCAAACATTGGCCTCTTGCCTGGGTGCTGGGATTACAGGTGTGCTCAACACATCCGGCCTAATGCATTATCTGTGTGTGTGATCCTAGCAAATAACCCAATAGTAGATGTTACTGAATTCTATGTAAAACAAAAACAAACAAACAAACAAAAACCCTTCAACAAGATCACTTTATGTCTTGCCTCCTGGAAGTGCAGTTAGCTCGCTCTGAGTAGCAGCTTCTCCCTTCCTTCAAAGCATGCTGCACCAGCTGCCTAAGGCCAGTCACTTCATAAAGGTAATGTGAGAGATGACACATATTAAGGATAACATGAGAAAGCTAGAAAGCAGCCATGCCGGGGAGGAGGACCCACATTGCAGGCCAAGGTCCCACATCCACACTGGCAAACAGACTGGCCTCAGCAGGTTATGAAAAGGAGTGGACATGTGGGTGGGAGGAAGACATATGGGGGGGGCATGAGGGAAAGTGGGATTGGATCAAGACACGTAGTATGTGTGTATGAAAGTTCCAAAGAATAATAGTTTAAAATATTAATTTTTTATTTGTTTGTTTTGTTTGTTTTCCGAGACAGGGTTTCTCTGTGTAGCCCTGGTTGTCCTGGAACTCACTCTGTAGACCAGGCTGGCCTTGAACTCAGAAATCCGCCTGCCTCTGCCTCCCAAGCGCTGGGATTAAAGGTGTGCGCCACCACTGCCTGGCAATATTAATTAAAAAGAAGGGAGAATATCTCCAAGAGGGAACTTTTTTTTTTGGGTGGGGGAGTTGCTGTTCCATAAGCACCCTGCTCTTTCCAGGCTCCCCAGGGTGAAGGGCAGACAGTCTTCCACTAACCCCGGTACCCAGCCTGAAAGTGATGGGAGGATCTTCCCTATGTTACAGATAACTGAGGGAGGGAGGCTCTCTGCCCAGAGCCAGGAGCAGGCAGAGCCAGCGTGCAGAGACCCAAGCAGCAGGCACACTGCCCCACACGAGCTGCTACTCACCCTCAGAGCAGTCAGGGCCTGTCCAGCCCGCCAGGCAAGAGCAGGTCCCATCCGATGGGTGGCAGGAAGAATGGTTGTTACACTTGCACGGCACACAGCGCTTGCCGTAGCGACCAGGCGGGCAGGCTGAGGAAAGGGACGTGTGGTGACTGGGAGGCCCTTGACCAGGGCTGCCCTGCCCTCCCTTTCCCACTGGAATAACTATCCTGGAGATGGGAGTCAGGGGCCAAACCCACAGGGCGGAGGGGGGGGGGTGTTCCCAAATCTGAACTGCTAACAGGAGGGGCTGGGTACAGTGAGCCTCACGCCTCTGGCAGGAGGGGCCCCGGAACCCTGGTGCACACACACAGTTGCCGTTCTCAGGTACACAAGTACCACCATTTTTGCAGGTACAGGTGTTGCTGCAGTTGGCTCCCCAAAAGCCCTCAGGGCAAGGCAGGTGGCAGCGTGTGCCTGTAGGGGACAAGCAAGGGTCATTTCCTGTAGGGTGCAAAACCCGGCAGACCTGAGGGCCCAGACAGCCCGGAATGCTCACCCATCCAGCCAGCCTGACATCGGCACTGTCCATGAACAGGGTCACAGCCATCAGAGTGGTCACAGTCACAGACACTGGCACAACCTTCACCAAACTGCCCCTTCTGGGACAGCAAAAGGAGGGGAGAGTAGGCTAGTTAGCTGGGAGGGGTGCCCTCCCCTCCCCCAGGCAGGCGGGCTGTGCTCACTCACCTGGCAGGGAAGCTGGCAGTGAGTTCCATGCCACCCAGGGGTGCAAGTACAGGCCCCAGTTTGGGGGCTGCAGACTCCCTCATGGGCACACTGGCAACTGGCATTGCAACTGAAGCCCCAGGTGCCAGGGGGACAGGGCACAGAGCAGTTACCACGCTGCCAACCTGGAGAAGGTAAGCAGGTACACGCTGGGTGCTGGGTGTTGGGTGTGCCAGCTTTATGCTGTGAGCTGGGCATGAGAAAAGCACTCAAAACTCTAGAAGCTGAACACACTCAGCTTCTACACAACCTAGCCACCACTGCCAGCCCACCTGGGCCTCCTGTGTCCTCCACTCCACTGGGCCTTCTGTTTCTTCCACTTCACTTGGACCTCCAGTCTCTCCTACCCTACCTGAGCTTCCATAATCTCTTTGACCCCACCTGAGTCTCCAGTGTCTTCTAACCCACGTGGCCCTCCCGTCTCTGCCTCTATCCCACCTGGGCCTCCTCTGTCTCTCTTACAGAATAGAGGAGGCTGGCAACAAACCCAAGCTCATCGTGGTGGCCCCACCAGGTCACCTGTGGGGTAACGGGAAGAAACGGGCTGAGGACTTGAGGCTTAGTTAAGTCTGATACCACTGGATCTGAACCCAGCCTAAGGGATGCCACCATGCCATGGGGATAGACCTTGGAAGCCCTCCCTGGCACTGGCATGGTATGTTTCCATAGGGCTGAGGGGGTGAAATGCTCACCACAGAGACGTCTGGTCTGTACCTTTTAGGAACAAGTATGATGTTTGTAGCTAAAGAAAGGGGTTCTGGGGGCTGGAGAGATGGCTCAGCAGTTAAGAGCACTGACTGCCCTTCCAGAGGTCCTGAGTTCAATTCCCAGCAACCACATGGCGGCTCACAACCATCTGTAATGGGATCTGATGCCCTCTTCTGATGTGTCTAAAGATGGCTACCATGTTCTTGTATACATAAAATAATTCTAAAAGGAAGGAAGGGAGGGAGGGAGGGAGGGAGGGAGGAGAGAGAGAGAGAGAGAGAGAGAGAGAGAGAGAGAGAGATGTTCTGTGTGATCCCTGCACCTCAGAGGGCTGAAATACAAGAGGTGCTTAGACTTTGAGTCTATCCTGGGCTATA
The DNA here is from genome assembly GCA_019843815.1 of Montemys delectorum. Classification (NCBI taxonomy): domain Eukaryota; kingdom Metazoa; phylum Chordata; class Mammalia; order Rodentia; family Muridae; genus Montemys; species Montemys delectorum. The sequence goes on along the minus strand of JADRCD010225737.1, from coordinate 22,421 downwards.
TAGTGGGACTCTGTCTCAATGAAAAAAAACAAAAACAAAAAAACAGGGAGTGGGGTGGGGGCAGCCAGGACAGGAACTAATGAGAGACGACAAGAAAAGACTATTCTAGCAGAAACTAGCCTGGATCCGTTCCTACAGGGCCACCTCTAATGAGCTCAGCCCTGTGAGTCGTCTCCTTGACCCACACCCACCCCAGCCCAGCCCTCAGCGCTGCACCAAGTCTGCCCCTCCCTAGTCCATTACCTTCCTTGCAGATGCACGTGCCATCAATGGGAGAGCAGGCAATGGCATTTTCGCAAGAGCAGCGGGAGGAACAGTTGGTCCCGTAAGTGTCCGGTGGACATAGGTTAGCGCAGTGAGGTCCCTGAAAGCAGAAAGCGCAGAGTGAGGGGCGGCTCGAAAGCTTACCTACCCAGCTCCTCTCCCGCCGTGGGGCACAGTCTCACCGTGTAGCCGGGCGCGCACCGGCAGAGGCCGCTGTCGGCGAGGCAGAGCCCGCCGTGCAGACAGAGGCAGTGCTCCTGGCAGCCGGGGCCGTGCGTGTCCTGAGGGCAGCTCTCGTTGCAGTGGAGGCCTGCCCAACCTGGCTGGCAGGAGCACTCACCGTGCATCGGGTGGCAGCTGTAGATGCAGAAGGGGACATCGGGGTCTAACCCAAACTGAGGGGAAAAAATCTCTCTGCAGAGCTCGAGTGTGAGCCACTGATTCGGGGAGATTCTCCAGAGAGCCAGGCTGGGCAAGGATGGCTGCCCAGGCTGCTCCTGCCTCTTCCCCAGACCCCTCCTCAATCCTTCTGTGACATGAGTACCCCTCTTAGCCATACTGTAATGTTTTTTTCTGGAGGCTCCAGACCAAAAACCTGTCTCCCGTGACCGTGTTTCCCCACAGCCCACCTGAGACTGTGTTCTGGGTCACAGGCGCAGGGCTCCTGACAGCTCAGACCATAGCGGCCATCCGGACAGAGGCGCTCAGTGCAGCGGTCGCCTGTGAAGCCATGTTCGCACAGACACGCGCCATTGGCAGGAAAGCAACGGGCGCCAGGAGCACAGTCACAGGTCTCAGCACAGTCTTGACCGAAGCGGCCCACAGGGCACTCTTCTTGGCACCTGGGTCCCGGGTTATGTACAGCTGTATTAACTGTGGGCTCCGCCACCTCCTGCTCCACTCTAGCTCCCTGGGGTCACATACTCACCGATCCCCAACATAACCAGGAGCGCAGTGACACTGCCCAGTAAACCTGTCACAGAGGCCACCGTTGTGGCAGCGACATTCCTGAGTACAGTTGGGCCCATGGAAACCCTCTGGGCATGGCAGGGAACAGATGACACCCTGGGGGAGGGGGCAAAAGTCACTTAATCCCCTTCTCATGACCACGGGCTCTCATCGCTCAGGCCTCTCCAGGGTCCTGAGAGCCCATCCCATGAGCACACTGGCACATGAGGGCCACCCTCAGAATTCTCTTGGGAACCCCAATCCCATGCATGCCGGCTCCCACCCTTCATACCATCCAGCCCGGTGGGCAGCTGCAGGAGCCTTGGGAGCCCTGAGGAACACCTCCATTTTGGCAAGGATAGGTTCTGGGGCAGAAGAAGCCATCAGTGCCCTGTGAACAGGGCACATTACAGCTGTGGAACAGGGGGTGAGGTCAGAGGGTCATGAGGAAGAAACTTCAAGGGGCCCTCTTGGCTCCCCAAGGCTGCCCCCTGCACAGAAGGGGTCTCTGGGGCAGGTAACTGCCAAGGACAGCCCAGCATCAGCGGGTGGCGAGAGCAAGGGTTGCCACAGGTCTGCTCCCCCAGCAGGGAGGACCCTATGCATCACCTCCCCTGCTCAGATGCTCCCCTCTTGATACGTGCTCTTAGACAGCTCCTCCACCCCGGAGAACTCAACACCAGTCCTCTCTGCACATGACCCTGCATTCTGCCTAGGTCTGTATCTCAGCCCCAGTGATGACACTCCCCCCACCCCAACCCCCCACCCCCACCCCCCTCTCTGTGTCTGTCTGTCTGTATCTTTGTGTGTCTCTGTGTTTCTCTCTGCCTCTCTGTCTCTGTGTATGTCTCTGTGTCTCTGTCTTTCTGTGTCTATCTCTCTGTCTATCTCTCTGTGTATGTCTGTCTCTCTCTGTGTCTCTCTGTCTCTGTATTTCTCTCTGCCTCTCTCTGTTTCTGCATGTCTCTGTGTGTATCTTTCCATATCTATCTCTCTCTGTATGTCTGTATATCTCTCTATCTCTCTGTCTTCTCTCTGTGTCTACCTCTCTGTGTATGTTTGTCTCTCTCTGTGTATCTATCTGTCTCTCTATCTCTGTGTCTCTCTGTCTCTGTGTCTTCTCTGTGTGTCTCTGTCTCTGTCTCTCTGTCTCTCTGTCTCTCTCACACACACACAAACACACACACACACACACACACACACACACTTACTTTCTAATGCTATGATAGTGGCAGCTGGCCTAGGGAATTTGCTCACAAGGAATTGATGGCTGCTCAAGGCTGCTTGGCTGGTACTCAACAGAGCTGAGCTAAGATCTCAGTCTCTCAACACCACCATTTCCTCACATATGGTCCTATGTCTGTGGCCTCATTACACACCTGGGCCCTGTTCTCCCTGGGGGGCAGAAGCAGGCTCCATCCCGGGGGTCACAGGATGCCCCATGGCAATGGCAACCAAACTGGCAGGCAGGCCCATAGTGGCCAGCAGAGCAGGGCTGAAGGCAGTTGGGGGGCTGCAGGCCAGGGGGGCAAAAGCACGCCCCACTCTTGGGATCACAGGAACTGCTGTTGCCACAGTGGCAGAGCTTGTCACACTGTGGTCCCCACCTTTCTGGGGCACACTCTGTGGAGGAGAAAATGGAAGGGAGTCACCAGGGACTTAGACCCTCCCCAGCTTCCAGGTAGGCCCAGTCTCACAGCCCACACACCCACCTCCTCTACCACGTCTCCAGAGAAGACAGCTAGCAGCAATGGACTCCCATAAAAACCACCCAGGGGGTCACCAGCAACTTACCGCTGGAGCAGTCGCCACCCCGCCAGCCTGGTGCACACTGGCACCGATTTGGAGCCACACAGCGGCCATGGACACACTCCTGGGCACAGAGTGCTGGCCAGAGACAAAAACGAATGAGAAACTACCGCCCACCTTCCTATCTTTATTCTATGAAGCAAGAGCCACTTCCTCCCGCACCGGGTCCCGTAGCCTGCCCCCCCCCCCGCCCCCCAAGCTCTGTCTGAGATGAAGTCTTAGGGAGCAACTCAGGGTTAGACTATGTAGGACCCCAGGGGTCCAGACTGCCTGACCCCTCTCTGTGAACATTTCTAAACATCTTGTCGGGAAATGGTGTGGGGGGAGGGGGGTTCTCAAATGGTAGCTGGATAGCGATATGGTCAGAAAGGGTAGGGGCTGAGAGGAGGGTTAAGTCAGGCTCGGAAGCTAAGCCTGCAGGGACTGGTGACTGGTCAGAGTGGAATGAAATGAAAGGCCAGAGGACAAGCAGGGTCCCATCTAAAGATAGGCTCACAACATGCTAGAGAACAAGAGACTGGACAGTAGCAAACCCAAACTCCATTGCCAGCCCCTCTTTCAGCCCTGATACCCCAAGCCCCAG
>JADRCD010225736.1:0-27924 GCA_019843815.1 Montemys delectorum | reverse complement strand
TATCCAACCCTGGGCTGAATTCCTAGGTCAGGGCTTAAGTTACAGCAGGGTGATGGTGCGTCTCTCCGCTGCTGGGAACACAGTGGAGCTGCCTATAACTCTGAGCCTTCTCAGCCTTCTCAAAGGTGCAGCTGAGAGTTGAAACCAACCTGGCAGCAGCCTTTTAAAAGTAGCTACCTGGAGTCAAGGGTGAGCTGGAGGTTGTATTGTTCTGTGGATGTTTGAATATCAATCTGCATAAGGAAGCAGGTGAGGCATCTCTTGCCTGCTCAGGAGGACCTGACTGGCAGAGAGAAAGAGGTTTATACATAATTTGCTGCAACTAAGTTGGCATGCTCTTAGGAAGATAAAGGGAAAAGGTAGAAAATTGCTTGGTGCCCAAAGTCAAAGCCACACATGTGTTCCGCAGTGTGTGCGAGTGACAGTTGGCAGTGATGAGTGGGTGTGTCTTGTAAAGATAACTGTGTTTGTTTCACTGTTCCCCCTCTGTCAAGACAGAAGAAACTTGTTCCCCAGAGGTTCCCCTGCCCTGGGTTTCGACGTCCTGCAGAACACCAGGATGTTAGCCATCTCACTCAATCTGTATTTGAAACCAGCTGGGAGGCATTGCTAGAATTTACAGCCTTTTTTTTTTTTTTAGCCCCCGGGTAAAAATCAACTCAACATGTCCTTTTTCATTCTGTCCAACAATGGCTGGGTCTTGGCTGTCTCAGGGTCTCCTGGTAATCAGTTTTTGCAAAACACTTCTGCAACTTGTACATTACTGTTCTGTAATGCTAGTGTTCCGTGGTGCTAGTGACCAGTTGGGAGACGTGTGAGGAGGTTTTATTTACAGAATTAAGTATGAGGGACTTTAATATCAAGGTGACCTTCAAGCTTATGTCCTTGAGGGTCTTGTTACAGTACTTCAGAAAAGTGTCCTTAGTTCATCCTTTATTCTTTACTCCTCTCCTCAGAAAAGGATGGAGCAGGGACATTGGTTTTGTTCCCATTAAGGGGAAGGCTCCTGAGAGTGATCTCTGTTCTTAGCTGGATTAAGAACAGGAGTCAGTGATCAGAAGGAGCTTTGGTACTCCTTAACACTCAATGTGTCTCTGATCCCACAAGAAACATGGGAAGGACAAGATGCTGTATGCACACCAATGAAGACTGAAAGGGCTGCCTGGAAAGACTCCTAGACTAGAGTAATCGGAGGCCAAACGCACTTGCTGTGCACCTAAACTGGGTGAAGAGCCATCTCTGTTATGGGTGATAGAGTCACTGCTTTGAGACTCAAAAGTCAGGCCAGGAAAGTTGAAATGATTGGCCTTACATTGGGTGTGTTTGCTAAATATGATCATAAGGGCAGAAAAAAAGTAAATTCGTTTGGCCCACCTATTATCCTAGTCAACAGCTATAAGTGCACATGAATTCTGCTATGATTGATCCTATATTCTGATCTCTGAGATGTATGCCAGGCAGTGGTGACAGAATGTGAAGGTCTTAGGGAAAGTGCATTATAAAGCAAGCATTGTAGACATCTGATATTTATTTACTCCCTGCCAGGAAAGTTCAAGGGCTCCCCAGAGAACTTCTCAGTGGGAAGATTAGTCTGTGAACCCTCACTACAGCTAGTCATGCCATCATCCCCAGCGTTTATTGAAAGACAGTCCTCTCTTCTCTCAGTTGTGAGTGCCTCATTTGGCCTGGGAGCACTATGGGAAGGTTCCCTGAGAAGCACCTCCCCTAAGTAGCTTGGGTTTTCTGGGCTCCTCACTGACAGATGTCGTGTAATAAGAACTTGGGGCCCCTGAATCCAGACAGTAGAAGAGAGTTCCATCTAATGAGAAAGGGTCCCCACATGACTATACTGTAACATTTTTCTGGAGGACATGCTTTCCTGTGACACATGCATATTCAGGCCAGCGGACAACCTCACATGTTCTTTCGGTGCTGTTCAAATATTTTTGTGACAGGGTCGTTCAGTGGCCTAGGACTCATCAAGCACATTAAGCTTGCCGGCGAGCCCTGTGTCTGTCTTTACAGTACTGGGATTATCAGCCCATGCCGCCATGCCTGACTTTCATATGTAGGTTTTGGGAACTGAACCCAGCTCCCCATGCCTACAAGTAAATATGTCAGCACATGAACGGACTCTCCAGTGTAAGTCTTGCGATATTCATGGGAGAAACTGAAACCCAATCTTTTCACTCCTCATTTCTCTGAAATCTGGAGCTGACTCCTCTGCCAGGGAACTTGCCTGATCATTTTCTCCTCCTCCCTTGCTGTTCTGGGCATGGAACTGGCCTGGAGCCTGTGTCCTTGAAGGTGTGAATGAAGGCTCCTGTCCAAATCGGACAGAGAAAAGGTCTCAGACTGTGTTGTTTACAGAGCATGAGTGGTTTTTAAAAGATTCTCCGTGACCCATGCTGGAAAGGAAATCTTAACACGGAGTTGTGAATGAAGTAGCTGTGCTTTCCCAGTGCCAGGCAGTCCTGGGTCCCCACTGCCCCTCACAGATGCCCAGGTAGGCAGAAGGGCTCCAAACAATAAGAGGCTGCACCCAGTTCACTGAGAAACTTTGCCACTCGTGTCACCTTCGTAGCTAGGTACTTGTAGAAGTTGACAAGGCTGAAGCATCCATAAAGAACCAGACCCTGCCCAGTCACTGACTTTGATTGTGAGGGTAATTCTGACATCTGTAGAGCCTGATTCAGTCTAGGATTGATGCCTTAGGCCAGAGATAAATTTTCATGCTGCGTTAATGTGTCTCTGAGGATTCAAACTTAGTTACTCAGAAGGGAAACACTAATTCTTAATACGTTTTTAACCCACAAGATGAGATTTAGAAAGCTCAGCCTCCCTGGATTAAAATGATTATTTTTAATTTTTGTTTTTAATCAGAGAGAAAAGGATGTTGGAGAACTGGCTTATTTCTCTTTCATGTAAATAAACCTCAGAAGGAAGAAATTGTCTTTAAGGGACAGCTAGACAGAACAACGCTCTCCTCTGAGAACTGGAGACTTGTCTACACAGAAAGTCCTAACTCAGAGAGGCCCCAGAGGTCCTCCCAGGCTGAGCCCAGAACCCACTGCACCTGGAAATCACAGATACACACAGGACCCCAAGGGCGAGAACAGGGCGTCAGCTTTCCCCAGAGACCAGCGAGCGTAAATGAGCTCCCACTATAAGTGCGAGCCGCCTGCTCCTGGTTTTCCTTTTGGCATTCGTACAGTTTAATTCAGGTGGGAAAACAGTGAGGGCAAGTTGATGCTAATTTGCATAATTACATTAAAAAATTCCAGCGCCTGGGAGCCTCTGGTCATCTAGCATGCTGCATAAGGATAGCTTTCTAAAGAATAACTTCTGTGGATCTAGCTGAAGGTTAGGTCCAAATCTCTGCTACCACAACCATTTTCTTCCCTCCACTCTCCCTCCCTCCCTCCCTCTCTCCTTGCCTCACTCCCTCTTTTCCTTCCTTCTTTAGTTTCACATCACTTTACTTTTTGAAAATGTGGCTCCACTAATGTCAACTGAGTGAAACAATACTGTGTTCTTTTTTTCTGGGTGAGAAAGACCATCAGTCCGAGATGACATGCTTTGACTTGCATTCTTTATACATAGGAGACCTATGGTCTTTACACAGGTGTGTGTGTGTGTGTGTGTGTGTGTGTGTGTGTGTGTGTACATGTATGCATGGATTCCTGTACATCTGATTAGGAGGGAGTTATATGCACTTAATGACCAAATGAAGTTCCCTCCAAGTCTGGGACCTAAACTACATGCCAAAAACTAGTTTCTTAAGAACAGTTTTCCCAACAAAGAAACCATGAAGGTGATACACCTTAGAGAAACAAGACTTCAGTCACTTTCCGAGTGACCGTACAATAGGCCTTACAGAAGAGTGTGCACAGAACATATGGGGAGAAAATGGCATTAGTCAGGCTCAAGGTCAAAAAAAAGGGAGTCCATGATGCCACTGAGGATCCTTCCTGCTGCCCTAAAAGGCACCAGCAAAGAAAAGGCCTTCTTGGTGTAACCCACCCTTCTGACAATCTCCAGTGCAACGTGGGTGTATTCTACACCAAGAAGAATCAAATCCTGCTGTGAGAAATACTGGTTTCATAAGGGCAGGGCCATAGGGCTGAATATAGGAGCTGAGAGAAGGAATAGAAGACCCCAAGTCTAAAGGGCAAAAAACCGGCTCAAAGTGCACACTCTAGAAAGAGCATCCATGGCTCTATGCTAAGTTCCTGTTGCTACCACACAAGAGACCTCAGGCATGAACATCTTCCCATAAGTTATACAGGCTGTCAGCTGTGCCATAATACTTTTAGAGGTCCAGGGGAGGCTTCACCTCTTCCAACTTTTAATAGCTCTATCATCTGCCTATGTGTGACCCTTCAATACCAGTTACACCATTATGTGGCCTTCTCCTCTTCTGTGCCAAGAAACTAGGCACTTTGCTTATAGGGGTCATTATTATCAGCCACCTTGACAATGGAAGAGAGGATGATCTCACTTCAAAGTCTTAAGTTATGCCTACAAAGACCCTCCTTCCCAAGTTGGGTCAGAATTCCCTGGATGTAAAGGTTGGGTTGTAGATATGTCTTTTTTGATGGCATCTTCCTGTCTCCTTAGTGATCCACTGGGACAATGGGACCCAGCGGTGAGGAATCCAGGTTGAGGAATCACTGGGTGCTGGAAGAAAGGTGTCTATCGGGGTGATGAGTGGGGGGGCGCATAAAAGGAGAGAAAGGACTCTTGGGAGCCCTCATGGAAGCCCAGTGGTGACTATTGATTCATCTGCAGCCTGGATCTTGAATGTGGCCATTCCTAAATCCCAATGGAGCTTACAGACTTCCTGTCCCAGTGAAGACAGGCCCTGGAGTTAGGACTCAAGGTTGTCTGCTAAGAAACATGCAGATTCAGGCTTAAGCAAAACTATACAAGTGGTAAGAGCTGGCCCTGGTGGGCAGCCCTGGGCTTATCCAAGAGTTTATTCTGGACCCATATGAACAGGGGTTGCCCTGACAGGAAAAAGGAGGGCTTGCAGTAGGATGGTGGTCTGTAAAATGCATTGGATTTGCTCTGACAGTTAAGATGAAAAAGGAGGCAATTGTTCCTCCCCTAATCCTGTGCATTTTGAACCCCATACGCTCCCAGGAGGTGAGCACTTCTATTCTTTTGCCTTTTCCAGAAGGCCTGCTGTCTATCAGCTTTTACAAGAGGACACATTGCTGGGTGTGGTGACACGCATTTGTAATTCTAGTATTTGGGAGGTGGAGGCAGGAGGATCACAAGTTCGAGGCCAGTCTCAGCAATATAATGAGTTGGAAGCCAGACATGTGAAACCCTGGCTCTAAATGAATAGATAAACAGACAAATAATAAATACTTTATAAAAAATTTTAAAGACTGTTTTTTTAAAAAAAGATGACAGCCCTAGAAGACTCCTGGGCACGGAGTCTGCATGTACCTAGGTGTCCAGCCTAGGCCCTCATTGCTAGTGATCTGGCTCATTTGTCACGCTTGACACTTCTACTATGATATCCTTAGCCCAGTACTCCATGATTTGACCAAGATGGTCCCGGCCAGAGCCAGGGTGTGCCAGATCTGGTCTGAGCTCTCTCCTGCTGGCTTTCAGCCTAAAGTTAATAGAGCAAGCAAAATACATTTGTAGAATAGGAATCATGGCCCCATTTCTTCACATAAACTCACTGACATCCGGTTGTTTCAGAATAGTAGCCCGATGAAAATGTACATCAGCAAACCGCTCTCCCTCAGGTCTGCATGCTTATTTGTTTGTTTGTGTGTTGGCTTGATAGCCATACCTTACTGTCTCCACCCGCTGGATGTTACTATAGCAGGCTATTACAGAGCTGGTGACTTATAAAGAAATCTATTCTTTACTTTTCCAGAGGCTAGCAAGTTTGGGATGTGTCACCAGTATCTGGCAGAGGCCTCCAAAGCTGTGTCAAAACAGGACAGCATTACATTGTGAGGAAGCATGAGCGAATGACAAAAGAGAGCAAGAAGGCCAGAGCCAGAGAGCTGAGGGAACTGAGCTCACACTCCCAACGAAGCCAGGCTTATGGCAACTAGCTCACTTCCAATAAAGTAACTTGAGTTCTTTCATGGGGCAGAGCCCTCATAAGCTCCTTGCATTTTAATACTGCTACAATGTCAATTACATTTCAACCTGAGACTGGCAGAGGACATTTAAACTGTTACCTGCTTTCATGCCAAAAAGAGACACAGTAACTTTCAGAGCCTGTGGAGTATCTCAGAAACCTGGCCTTCTCATTGATCAGGAAAAGTCAAGGGGTCTTCACTTAGGTGTTATGTGGCCATCTTAATTGTTCTTCCAGGGCTGCAGGCATGGCTGAAGACTGCACTAGGGTAGAACACTTGCCTATGAAGGTTCCGTGGGCAAGGACTGCCAGTGTCTGCAGAGGCGAACCGGCTGTCAACAAAACTTTTCTAGCTCCTTCCGGAAATAAACTAAAAATGTCACTTGAGGGTTATCACAGTGGTGCTAGGAATGTGTGGAGCAGAATGTAGCCAGATAGCCCAGAGAGCCCAGTAACCACATGGCCATCTCCCTGCAGGCTTCCGTAAAGCCGACCTCATCCCCACTGCCTCCGTCAGTGATCCCTCTCCCTCTGGGCAACACCACTTGCTGCCATCCAACAATGGCTTAAAGGTCAGGGTCGCTTAATGCCCAGGCTAATGTTAATTTGGAAGTTATTAGCCTTCCCAAGTACTGGAAATCACTGTTATTGTCTACTTCAATCATGCCTCTGAAAGATTTATCAAACAAGTGCAAATGTTAGAATGCTATCTAATTATTATGGCTTAATTAATTAGATAGCTTAATTTTTTAGTGCAGGGAAACGATTTAGCTTGTTAAACTTTGATAAGGTATCTAGGGGAGGTAGGAAAAGGGTGCTTAACTAGAAAAAGCATCATGTTCTAAATAGTGCGTCACACTGCTGGGGGTGATGGGCGTCTGAGAATATGGTAAGGGCAAGTTACTTAACCTCTTAGCTTCAACTGCCTCATCTCCGAATGAAGATATTAATGACACCATTACACAAGACTATCTCTGCAATGTGTTTGGCATTATGCCTGGCTTAAAAAGGAGCTGAAAAGAGTATTAGCCAAGACAGTGCTGAAGTCTCATTGGTAAGAATAACGGTGGTGATCTTTCTCCGCAGTAGTAAGAGCAGTGATAGAACATATAAAAGCTGGGTCAAGTGGACCCCAAACAGACCATTGATGAAAGGGGAGAGAACTGAATAAGAATTCATTAGAGTCAGGGGTGGCCATATGAACTGTCATGGTGAAAATGTGAAATAGTTCCCAGAGGATCACTTGCTTCAGCGGAACCCACCACCCCCGACCCGCCCACAGTGGCTGGCAACATTTACTAAGGATCTCAATGCTTTGGGGATCTTTAGTAAATGGTGCCTGGTTGGGAGAAGTGAGTTGTCGGGGGTGGGGCTTGAAGCTCCATAGTTGTACCCTACCTCATGTGCATTCTCCACCCCAGTGTGCCTGGGCAGTGTGACCAACGTCTAATACTCTTAATACTGTGCTTCCCTTACTATGCTGCCCACTCCATGAGTAATTCCTCCCTTCTTCCCTGAAGTTCCTTTTGTTAGTTACTTTATCACTGTAATATAAAAACTGACTAATACATTAGTCTTAATCTATGTTATAATGTTGCCTGGGATTCCCTCCTCCCCCCCCCCCCCCCCCCCCCCCGCCAAGGGAAACATCCTAGGAAAATGGTTTCAGAATCAAATACTCATGGCTTCAACCTTGGCTGCAACCTCAGGAAAGTTTCTAGGCTCGTGGAGTTTCAGTGTCCTTATGGGAAGTGGGGATAGTCACACCTGGATGAAAGATATACAAATAGAACACACATATGCAGTGAAGATAATGTACCTAGTACTCAGCAAGTACTGGTGGGTGGAAGTCTTTCCCTTCTGTACTATGTTTGGAAGACAGCAAAATGGAACATCCATCTGGCTAGGTGAGAAACAAGTACTGTGGGCTCATTGCTGGGTGTTTGAGGGTGGTACAGTAGGGCTGTCAGAAGGTTGGTCCACCAACTTTATATTTCCTTATATTTCATGGTAGTTTTGGGTTCGCTGGAGTGCAGGACAATCGAAGGGAGGGCATGCAGCAGGAGCAGGTGTCCTATCAATAACAATGAAATCTCAGTGTACCACTTATTTGCCTGCCCAAATAGTAAGGGCTATTTTAAAGCTACATACAAGAGTTACAGATCTTTTCCCATTGCCACTCTGAGATGCTTATCATTTGGTTTGAGTGACACAGATGGTACGGGCAACTAATAGTCCAAACAGGCTGCAGAGCCCTTCTCCACTGTACATGTCACTCGCCTTGATGGATGGAAAAGTAATTTCATTGAAAACAATCTTACAAATCATCTCAGTCCGACTCTCAGTAATACGGTTTCAACGCATACATTATTTCCCTTCTTCTAAATTCAACTAATATGCTTCCTCACACATACTACCCATGCCAGTTCCAAGATTTTGTTTTCTTTAGGTGTTTTGAAATAAAGCTAATATGAATTTTGACGTTTTAAGTATACTTTCAAAACACTCTCCTGTGATTTTTATAACTGATCCTGACACTCAGATGCAGTCATATGTCATTAGTTACCTAAATGTTTTCTATAATTATGCAGATTATGTTGACACTTTCTGGTAGGATGCTTGTGATTTACTATTTTGTCATTTGTGCCGTTCTAAAATACATCAGATAACCATTTTCAATCGTTTCCAGATTAGGCAGCTGTTAAAGGCTCCCGCTGTGCGGTGGCTTTGCTGCTGCAGCCACTGTGGGCACAGAAAGCTTCCGAATACATGGATTCTTTCTCCACTCTCACTAGGACTTTTTCTTTCTTTCATTTCATTTCTTTCTTTCTTTCTTTCTTTCTTTCTTTCTTTCTTCCTCTCTTTCTTTCTCTTTCTTTCTCTTTTCTTATTTTCCTGTTTTTATTTTTGGCCCTAGTAATGACCAAATAATGTCACTGACTGTGATATTCACAGTCAAATAGAAATACTATTATGCACAAGTCTTCGTATTATTGTACAGAACATAGAAGATGTGTTATAATAAAGGCCTAAATAATTGTGGTGAAATGGAGCCTGTGAGCTGCCCAGATGAGCCTAGGAAACTTTCACAAGTAAAGGGTCTCTAATCTGAGTCTGCTTTAGGTAGGAACAAGTGAGCACTGGGAAGAACAATTTCCCAGGCAGTTGCCTGTATAGATCTGTGGTAAAAATGTTGGAGAGTTAAGGATGCCTTGGGTGCAGGATGCAAGCACTGGCCAGAGACACTGGAGGGTTGATGGCTGTTAATAAAGGGCATAGAAGATTTACATTTTCCCTGCTATAAGTAGCTTAGGATGGCCATTAGGGAAGGGAAATAGGCCCCACCACATCTTAACTACTTTTAGTTCAAATCGAAACACAGTACAAGTTGTTTCTGAGTGAAATGAAGGTATAAGAGAGATACATACAGTGTTAGGAGCGATTTTCAGAGGCATATGAAGAAAACAATAAGACAAACATAGTAGGTTATCATCATGTGTCAACTGCGACCCACCAAACCATTGCAATGTTGATGTATAGAGGCATGAACTTGTCACATACACACAATTCACACTTGGGAATTTGATTCACTACTCTTTTTTCCAAATCAGTGCGAGGTGACATGTTCCCATGATTTGACCACGTTTTGATGACACCAGCAGAGTACCATATCTCTGACAAATCTGTCCTTGGCAGCAGAACCCTGCAAGATTCTGGTACAGCCATGATTTTTGGTGGGCGTAGTCTACCTAATTCATATTAAGTCCAAGTGAAGGCAGTGGCAAGTGCTAGGAGTACGAAGGGAGGAATACTGTTAATTCCAAATCCAGTTAGTTCCCCAATGACAAAGCATGATGATGATGGAATCAAAAACTAGAGGAAGGTCTAAAAGTGAATCAAATACTAAATGGATGAACATATAAATAAATGTATAATAAATTATGAGTTAGAGGAATAAGTGATGCTTTAGGAAGGAAGTAGGCCATACCAGAAAAAAATGCATTTCTAAGTTTAATTAAAAATAAAGCAAAATAACTTAACAATTTAACAATTTTAAAAAAATAAGCAAAAATCAGCAATAATCACTATGTGAACATAGTGTATTAGTATGTCTTTCTTTCATACACACTCACATGCATATATGCAATGTGCTCACATATAGAAATGTATATGCACATACACACATACACCACACACACACACACACACACACACACACACAATATCATAAAATTTCCTTGAGGAACTGTTTCACTTTCTCATATACTTCTGAGAATTCTTGGTGAATGAAGAGTTATGGATGGAAAAACTGGCCCCTGAATCAAGACAGTGTCTTCTCACCAGGACCCCGACCCATGTGAGAAAGCATTACCCATTGGTCTGAAAACACAGCCACTTTTATTACTTCATCCTGGAAGTGGAAATGGAAAGTCGCACTTTCTAAATATTAAAAAAAAAAATAGAAAATGTGCTGTAAATAGAACAATGCAAAGTGCTTTGGCCCCAAGCTTTCCCAGACACTATAAAACCCAACCCTTCTAGTCTCTGGGCATCATGGTTGTAGCACTTTGAGGGGACAAATTGCCCATGGAAACTGGTGTGCTTCAGGCTGACTTACATGTATCCTATACATTTAGAGCAGCTTTTGTACCCCTCAGCTAGGAAAGATGGAAGCCAGCTGGTACCTCCCTTCCTCTTTCCAATACCAGGTGGGTAGGGAGGACAGCGATTGGTATGGGGGCAACCCACTCATCTGTACCACACAGGGAGCAATCATGCATTAAATAGCACTTCTCTCAAACATACAATGTGAACAACCCTCTGGCTCAGTCCTAGGAAAATACGAGTGTGCAGAGAAACAAAGGGAGAACCCACAGCCAAACCCCACCAGGAAGAAAACGAGCTGTAAAGCTCTAGCATCCCCAGTGTGGTACACAGGGGCAGCCCTCTAATAACACAGCATATAGGCATCCCTGAGCTGAGAGGCCACCCAACTGCATCCAACAAGAGCTGCTATGTATGCAGAGAACCTGCTAGCACACCAAGCCCCTCATTTGCAGCCCAGGGCGCCCTTGTGACAACCTTTTACGAATCCGAAGGCAAGTGTGAAGGAGTATTAATTCCGTAGGGAATCTGGCTTCTGTGCCCATGTCCCAATTGAAGGAAACACAAAAAAGAGCTGTTGATTCTAACCATTTAGAAAATTACCAGCTTCACAAGAACTTTGAGTATAGCTGAGGATGGCATAGAAAAAGATGGAAGTTTTTAAGTGGGTCTCTTACCTTCTTGTCACTCAGGCCAGAAACCTGGTCCACATACTCCTCTTGGATCATGAAGGCTGCTAAGTTGGCAGTGTAGCTGGCCAGGAAAATGACAGCAAAGAAGGCCCACACTGACACCATGATCTTGGAAGTGGTCCCCTTTGGGTTCTGCACAGGTACGGAGTTGTTAAAGACCAGACCCCAGAGTAACCAAATTGCTTTGCCGATGGTGAAAGATGGGCCACCTGGCTCTGGAGTGATACAAAAGATGGGGAAAGAAGATTAAGCTTCAATCACTGGATCTGCTTTGATCTATAACCAACCAGAGCTGAAAAATCCCTGGCAAAAGTAGGAAACCCCTCCACTGAGCCATTCAAATGACAGCTTTACAATTCAAGATCCTGTGTCTCCTCTGGGGGCTGAGGAAGGCAGAAGAGCGTTTCTTAGAAGCAACTTCAGAGTCTTGGTGTGTCTTTTGCCAACTAAAACTCTTCCTATGTTCATATATGAGACCATCAAGATCACATGGAATTGGATAACAATGGCCAACTATCCTGACAGGGTCACATTGACCTTTAAATTCTTGCAATTTACCATTGTATCTACCAAGGAAATACTTTAACTTCCAAGACATCAGCAAGAATAATGTAAGGCCCCTTTCTACCACTGCCGTAGACCTCCATGTGCCAATGCTGGATGACTGAAGGTACTTTAGGCTAAGTTTTCTTTATCTTCTTGCCCCTAGCAGCAGATGTCTTTAAAATGACCTGGATTCCCCTAACCCCTCCAATGCTAACCCTTCCCAAATGGCCTGCTGCATCACTGGCTTCTGTACAAGGAAGCTCAGAGAAGACTCTTCAGGAAGCCCTTGGCCTGATCATGTACACCTAGAACAAAAATGTAGCTCTTCTTGATAGATGTCATTCCATCTAATTGTAGGGCTTCTGCCTAGACATGATTGGTAACTTGTCTGTTGTCCCTGATTGGAGAGAGAGAGACCTCATGTATTATTTAAATCTTTGTGCACACTTACACTGGAGAAATGAGTATCTGCCCACAGAGTTTTCCAACATACTAACAAAGGTCTTGGGATGTTTCCTAGGATCCTGACAACCTGTGCTCAGCCAACTACATCATCAGGGACTGTACATGTTGAACTTATTGAACTGTGAGCAAACACCTGTGCATGTGGACTTGATTTCATACAACAGATGTGTAAGTAGAAAATTGTTTACAAAACGAAGTTTGGCAAACTGAGATGCTCAAAGGAGACTTGATATTTAGAGCGGAACAGTGCAGAAGTCCTCTGTAAGGGAAGCTTTGTGAGGTAACAGGAATAATCATAAGCTCTCGTATGGTGTTTGTAAATCTGAATTTTATCTTCTGGTTTTCTATTTTTCCCAGGGTAGAGGGCAGTCTGCACTGTCTTCAGCTCTTAACAATGTTGACTTTCGTCTACACATACAGGGGCCTCAGACAGTTCACTTATAAGAACCTCTCAGGTTGGAAGATAGATCCCTGCCTCAGGCTATCCTTGAGCATAGGTGGTAAGTAAATGGCTTATTATAGAAACAAGCAAAACTCCACCTTAGAGAACACACTAAAATATAAGGAAGGGCATCACTTGGAAGTTCACTGATGAAGCAATAGCTACCAGTTTGGACTGTGAATCCCACCAAAGCATGAATAGCATTTTGACTGAACACTGTTGCGTGGCAACCACCCCAGATAAACAGATACAAAGTGAATCTGGTTATTCTAATAAGACCAAGGTAAATAACCACTATTTTGAAACATATAGTGTCTAAGCTGCATCCTAGGTTTAGTAAATCAGTATTCTAGGTCCAAGTCCCTTTGTCGTTTAAGTGCCCCATATATAATGCTTATTAGTATCTAAGATTAAGAATCTGTCCTCTTGGAGGTACATTCTAGAATAAGTAGAATTCTAGAAGGAAGAGATTAAAAATTGGCATGTTTCTTAATCCTGGGACTTTTATGAAGTTCTGGAAGAACTTCATATTTACCAGGTTCTTGTGACTCCTTTCGAAGTCTGATGAACTTTTAAAGAATATTAAAAGTGCTTCAAGCATGTGGCTGATGCCCACCTGCCCAGTGAATGAGTGCATCCTATAGTAGCTACAAGTGAGAACTGGCCTCCTGTATCCATTTTATTTCAAGCATGATACTTTTATACTCCTTAGGAGGGGAAGGGGGTTAGGCCAAAGACACATGCTGTGGAGACCCTGAAACTCAGTAGTAAATCTTCAACTATGGGAAACTCTAATGACCACAATAATCTTATATACACTCAGGTATTCTAAATTTTCTTATTCTTACTGTGTGTGTGCAGCCTGCCTTTCCCCTCACATTTCTCTCCCCCAAATGCCCATAAATTATGGTTTAAAAACTAGTGCCCAGGCATGTACTAACCATCTCTATTATCAATCTTTCTTCTTAATGATCCAGGGGGCAGAGCCAAGCTTGGATCTAATATGCACCAAAAGAGAACCTAGCGCACATTTTAACCACACATTTCTGAAACATTTCTGTGTTGACAACCAGGGATGCTGATGATCTCCATCGTCACAGAAAGTAGGGAGAATAATACATAACGAGCAGTGGGTATAATAGTTCTGAGTTGTGCAGTCAGGAGAAAAGGTGGAGATGCAGGAGTTCCATGAAACCTTACCTCTGCCATCAGCTAGGCACCTGTTGTAACCCACAGGGCTGAAGTATTCAAAGACAAAGACAGCCACAGCAGAGACAATGAGCAGCATCACAAACATCATCACCCACACGTCAGCACTGAATGGCTCTGGGAAGGAAAGCAAAACGGTGCTCAGGATCAAAACAGAGAACAAACAGCTCATCATTTCCATAATCAGTGGCTCATGCAAACACCTATTTTAAGATGATTGAGCCACAAGTCTGTCCTGTGTCCTCAGAGAGCTGGGAAGACAAAAGATACACCCAAGTGGCCCATTCTCCACTTGGGTATGTAAAGACCATTTTATTTCAAATGCATAAAGACCCATCATGCTTCTGAGCCCTGCTGGGTCTGTAGGGGCAGTTTCTGGTACTCTTGGAACCATACCTGGATCTTTTAATGAATGATGTGATCTGATATTTAACAAGTAAATGATATTAAAATGATTTGCCTTATGTCCTCATCAACATAGTTATACCATGTCGGGAGGAACCTGCAAAAGTCTTCCACAGTGCTTGTGAGTTTTATGGACAAATTCTTGACAAGTGTAGGCACTATTTTAGAGTTGAATCAGTTCAGCAACACTGCCATCCACTGAATAACTATTCCCCTTTGTTTCTGTGTCCGCACACTTTTCTTAGGGTACAGCCTACACTTATTCTTCTAGCCTACTTTGTAGTGGGATATTATACTAGAAATTCTTTAGGGTATCAGAACATAAGTCAATCAGGTTTTTTTTTTTAATGCTATCAGACACAGGTGGTGCACACCTTTAATCCCAGACCTTGGGAGACAGAGGCAGGCAGATCTGAGGTCAGCCTGGCCTACAGAGCCAGTTCTAGGACAGTGAAGGCTAGGGAAAGAAACCCTTTCTCAACAAACCAAAAGTCAAAACAAAACTCATCTACATTGAATATCAGTATCTGCATTGGTAGAGATTTTGCAGGGAATAAGAGACTAGGCATAGTTTTTGAATCACAAAGCAGCTACAATTTGTCTCTTATTACTAACCAATGTAGTTAATGGGCTAATACTAGACAAGAGAACAAGAATGTTCCATACATGTTTCCTTCAGCATCTTTCATGGTTAAACCTACTCCAACTGAGTTAGATCTCTCTGGCTTTGATGCAGTCATATGCTGAACACTATATTCCAAAAGCCATCTCTATGGCATTCTAGACACAAAAGAATGATCTTACTTCTGTCCCATGATACAGTACCTCTCAATTGTGTCCTAAAATAGTTCTGGCCTTTTGAGCTGTCATTTCACTTTGTAAACTCATAATAGATGAATTAACATACTGTTTCCCTTTCTTCCAAGTCATTAATAAAGATGAAATTGAGAGGGGGAAATTGGTGAAAATTAGAAAATGTATTTCCCAGTGTTGAAGCCTACTTTATTATCGAACTTCCAAAGGGACTATAAAGCCCAGGTCATTTAATCAATTTAAAAATACCCTTAACAAAGCTCTAGAGCTTAAGATACCAACTGTTAAACACAAAGTCTTTCAGAGGCAGTGGGGGCTCAAACCTATGTGGCACATCTGAGTCTACTTCATCTGGTGTGACGAAACCTCCTCTACCTTTAACTCTAATTGGTGAAAATCCTACCCTGGGTCCATGTTTTTTATAATTGGCCAAGGATGGGATGAAAGCTTCACATTTGTAATGCCCCTCCCTTCCCTCCACCCCCTCCCACCTCATCTAGCTTAGGGTAACTCTCTGCAAACAAATGTACCACACATCATTATTGATCT
Source organism: Montemys delectorum (assembly GCA_019843815.1). Lineage (NCBI taxonomy): Eukaryota > Metazoa > Chordata > Mammalia > Rodentia > Muridae > Montemys > Montemys delectorum. The sequence continues at coordinate 12,086 of JADRCD010225736.1, read as the reverse complement.
TTACAATTTATAAACTACTTCTCCACATACCATTATTTATAATCCTTTCATTTTATAAATAATGGCTGTATTTATTTTGTAGAGGAGAAAATTAAGTACAAGAGGTCAAGTTTCTGTCATACTCAGTAGGTGGTAGTCAGGTTATGAACTGAGGTTATCTTGAAACCTTGCCTAGCATTTCCCACAATATTGTGTTGCATATTTCTCTCCAGGTTGTGATGTGGACTAGAACACAGGCTATAATGGCTACCGTACTTGAGCTTTATTACAGAACTCCTGGAAAATGCTTAACTTACCCAAGATTCCAAGGAAGGCCTAACAATAAATCTAGTAACAACACCAATAATTTCATATAAGCAAAGCATGTACATGGCAGGTAGTCGGCAAATCTGGCATCTGTTTCTCTTATAATAAATGAACTTCTTCTTTTCCAGACACTCACAGGAAGAAGATATTCTGCTTAACCTTCCCATAATCCCAGGTCTACCTAGCTGGACTGATAGAATTGAAATTATAACCTACTTTATGTCTTATAAAGTTTTAGTTGTCCTTATAAAAGAAGTTTGCAAATAAGTTATAGCCAGAAGCTACAAAAATGAACACTTCACTGTGTACCATCTAGTAATGTTTTATGTAAATTAAAAGGGCCAGAATTTGGTTCATTGTGAATAAGAAGATTAGCTAAGAAACCTAAGTAACTTAGGGAAAAATTTCATATAAGTTTCATAAGTATCTATAATTCCACTTAGTGGTACATTAAGTGAATTAATTCTTAAAGTCCAGAGTTGAAAATAAAGGCTAGTTGTTGTCTCCCCTAATATCCCATTTTTTAAAAAAAAGTCCATCCCCTTCTTTCCATCAGAGTGATTATGACAGTCCAAAGACTTATAGCTTGTTTGTGACTAGACCAGGCTTCCTGTCTTCTAGCCCAAAGTTCTGGTTTCAAGGTGACAGTTTATTTTCCAACCCCTAGTCTATAGCCCCTGTAAATAAAAGCATAAAAATGGGTATGAGCTCACTAAAGACCTCATCTAATTGAAATCATGGCCTCATCTCACCCAGTCTTAAATCATATCTAAGGCTTTTTACATTTGGGTGATGCTAGAAAGTAGGGAACTCAAAAATGGTATTGGGGGAAGGCAGAGAGAAAGAAGGGGATGAGGAAGTATCAGGTGAGATCTTGGCAGCAAATTCTCAGAAAACTCACATGAAAACGGAGAATGTTGATGAGTTTATGTGCGTATTAGTCCTAAGCTCAATTCTTGGAGACAATTAAAAAGTAAAAAGGTCTTTTGATAATGTAGCAGTCTGAATGAGTAGGGTCACCATAGACTCATGTATTTGGCTGCTTAGTGTCTAGTCAATAAACTATTTGAAAGGATTAGGAGGTGTGGATTTGTGGAAGGAAGTGTGTCAATAGAAGTGGGCTTGGAGGTTTCAAAAGCTTACCCCAAGCCCAGTGGCTTTCTCTCTCTCTGCCTGCTGCCTATGGATCAGGATGTGAAGCTCTCAGCTACTGCTCTAGTACCATGTCTGTCTGTTTCCTGCCATGATGATAACGTATCAACTCTTTGGATTTGTAAGCAAGGTCTCAATTAAAGACTTTCTTTTATATGAGTTGGCACAGTCATTGTGTCTTTCTATGGTAATAAAATAGTAACTAAGACAGAAGATATTTAAATTTAGAAGTTGATGCAGCAGAAAGAAGACTCAGAGGTCAACTAATTGAGAACCATATTCTGTCATACTCTATGGATGAGAAAAAAAGAAGTCCCTGGATGGAGAAAATTTTTTCAAGGTCAAATGAACACTAAGGATGAAGATGGGACTAAGTGGCTTCCGATGACCATTCTAGCAGAATTTACTTGTATGACATCATACCCCAATGAATCCTGGGTGCTCTTAATGTTTTTGTGTGTTTAAGAATAATCAAGTACTCCCAAAGTGGATTAAATGTTCAACAAACCACTTCCTGCAATTTTCTCATTCTGTCTACTTGTTCTTGAGTCTATCTCCCATCACCAGTAAACACACAATTTACCTAAGAAGGCAGAAGGTGACACAGTCCCATTGCTGCGTGATACCATGACACTGATGCCAGTCTCTATGAAGGGCACAGAGAAGTCAACCACCTCTGACCGCTCTTCGTTGATAGTTAGTGATCCCACTGCCATGTAGGCCCTCTTCATGACCACCTGAAGAGAAAGACACAATGCTCCAATCAGAACCCTCTGGAAGGCAGATCCATCACAGGCGAAATTCTCATGGCCCAGGAGTAACTTGAGCACCATCCTCTGGAATACCATTCACCTCCTCTTGGCTCTGTTGTTGGCCTGGAGCTCACTAATTTGGCCAGCAGATCCCAGGGAGCCTTCTGGGCACTGGGATTATAAACACACATCACTGTGCTTGAATTTTTAGTTGGGTTCTGAGGCTCAAACACAGGTCCTCATGATTATGAGGAAGCACATTACTAGCTGAGTTATCTCTCCATCTCTCTAGTTACTATTTTACATTTTGTTAATTCATAAGATAAATCTTTAGCAATATTGGAGCAAAACATAAGTATACAGCAAAAACAACTTTGTTGTGACTTTGCCTCCTGATACTGACCTCACCAATCATGCCGTTCCAGGTCCCATTGATTTTCTTTCCATGCTTGCCATTGGTCACCAGGTAAAGGTCATAGGTGAACTTCACAGACTTAGAAATTTTCTTAAGAATATCAATACAGAACCCCTTGCAGCATTTTTTGATGTAGCCTGGTTCCTCATCTGTTTTATTCCTACCCAGTTAAAGAAATAAACAAACAAAGCAAGACTTTGTACAAGAAGGAAAAATTACTTTTTTTCATTAAAATTCCAATCTCAACCCTCGCCCCCACAGTAGAATATATTCCTAAGTGAGGAAAGAGAACAGACCTAGAACTGTGGTATTTTTGATTATCTCGATATCCTGACACAGCACATTTTTCAGTGTTCCTTTGAAGTATAACATAGATAAGGAAAAGGCATCTATCCTACATGCTTAGTTCAAAAACTTTTCCCATTGAGTTCATGGCTTTAATCAAAAGCTGAATTGAGAAGCAAAATGTCTACCAGATCCTGAGAGACGCAGCAGTCTCCCTTTGAGATGTTTTCCTTCCCCTCCTCATCAAAGAGTCTTGTTATCTCAACTTTTTATAGCATAAATCAAGTGGAATTATTTCCAAATATGGGTCTAATTCTCAAAATACTAGCCTAGAGGAAACCCATTTCTATGCCCAAAGAAAGTTAAAACTCAGTATACTTCAGATCCCAATCATTGAGGCTGGGCATGTTCAAAGGAACATTAACCCAACAGTCATTCCCTCCGGTCAGGAGTTTAGATGGAGCCACACATTTGATCAAAGCTCCCATTGATCCTATAGCCCAACGGCAGCTAAGAATTTCAGAGAGTGCCTAACTCCAGGTCAGCAAACAGCATAACTGACTCTCTCCCAGGCCACCTAGACCCATCCATCCAGAGAGACGTCATACTCAGAGATGATGCGCTTCTGGCAGGGGACAGTATTCCGCATGCAGGTTCCACTGAGAGGGTCCACACTTTCCACAATGACAAATGGTGCCTCCTCCAAGGTGACGATGCTCAGATGGTCATCCTCCTGCTCTTCAGTCTCAGGACACATTCGAGGCCACACATAATATTTCATCTGCAGGGACTTGTCTTTCCATTTCCCCACCTGCACAGAAAGAACAAAGGACTCAGCAGCCATAAGTCATAGACAGTCTCCTAGTCTCTCCCAGTCCTCTCGGAATTGTCTTAGAAGCTGTAAGGCAAGGGCAAAACAATTCCAGCATAGGTCACAATGGAGAGAATAGTCCTAGAACATATGCTGAAAATAAAGACTTCATCTAACCCAGCAGTTCTCGACCTTCCTAATGCCACAACTCTTTAATTGGGCTCCTCGTGTTTTGGTGACCCATCAAACCACAAAATTATTTTCATTGTTACTCCATAGCCATAATTTTGCTACTGTTATAAATTGGAATGTAAATATCTGTTTTCTGATTGTCTCAGGGAGACCCTTGTGAAAGGGTCATTCAACCCCCAAAGGGTAACGACCCACAGGTTCAGAACGGCTGGACCTCTAAGAGAAGTAATTCTTTCAATTACTTACTCTTTCTTTTATTCAGCATTGAATGAGGACCTGTAGTGGCCTGGGCCTCCTCCTAATCTCATAGCTCCTGCACTAAGAGCTGTTCTTCACTTTCCTGGACCACATGGCTGTGGGGTTTGTTTGTTTTCCTTAACTATAACAAGAAACATAATTGCAAGATCACAAAGAATTATTAGGAAAGATAAAAGGATGCCTATGGCAAATGAGCTAGCTGGAAGTCCTCTTGAGTTGTAAGGGAAGTTCTCTAGGGAACTGTTGAGGGAACTAGCAATTTCTGATTTGAAACAAGGTAACATTTATATGAATGGATACAGACACACACTACTTGCTAGGAGAAGAGAGTATGGTTGGTTGGGCTAATGACAAATGCATGTGTCAACTCAGAGTTAGTTGTACCTGCTGGCCTAAGAAGACACCTTGGAGAGAAAGGGATAGGCATCTCTGTGAGAAGCCACTTGGGGCCGCAACCACTATTCCACTCATCACTAGGAAACACTGTCACTGTGACTCTAACACGAAAGGTGTGCATTCTCTGAATCACATATGACAGACCTGCTGTCAGTCACCAGGAGAAGTGTGTGGGTTCAGCTAACTTGTGGCAGGGGTCTGGATCCCTGATTTTATGTAGAAACTATTCAGCTTTGTTGCTAGGTTCTTACTGTACTCATGAACCTAAAGGGGAAAGAAGTCATTTTAATTTTCAATAACTGAGCATCTTCAGTTGTCTCCAAGAGGATACAGTTTGAGCCACATCTACAATTTCTTTCATGTAGTCAGGGTGCGGCAGTGGAGGCACCAGGCCTATGAAACGATTTGGTTTGTGTAACTCCAGGAATACGTGAGATTAACTTCACTTTCAAGCTGACAGACATGGATTTCTATACTAATGCCAACTCAAGCTCCCCCTCATCTGAGTTTTTGCTTTTGTCTGCATTTAAGCGTGGTTAGCTCCTCCCTCTAGCTTGTCCCATGAAGCTGATCACTTTACTCCCACAGGCAAATTAGGCCTCGCTAGCCACCGCCTGTTCATTACGTCTTCATAACATGGGCATCGATTTTGTGTCCTAGACTATTTTGTCTGGCACATGCTTGGTTTTCCTCTGGCATCAACTCTGGGGTTCGCTGATTTGGTTTTATCCTTTAAGCTGTTTTTCGTCTAGGCTCAGAAGGAAGTGTTGAAACTAATGTTTTCTTTCCTTTATGTGTATAGATGCGCCATAACCTCTGATGCGATTATGACCTAATAATCCATCGTAAGTTGAAAATGTAAGATTAAAATGTATTGCACACTTTTGACCTACAGAGCATCATAGTTCTGTAGAAACACAGTATTATATAGAGCATTGGTGGTTTGCCTGCGTGCTCCTGTGGCTCTTGTGGCTCATGAGAGATGTGGTTCACTGCTACTGCCTAACAGCATGAGAGGACATTCTACCACATATCAGCAGTCCCCAAATTGCTTATACACACACATACACGTACACACACACACACACACACACACACACACACACACCTACCTAAGAACATAGAGAATATAAGTAAGGTAAAATGGAATATAGCTTCTATTGAGTGCAAATTGCTTTCATGTCATCACAAAGCTGAAAAACCACAAGCTGACCTGAGCTAAAGTGGAGACTGTTTGCTCTTCAATAAATTATTGAACTTGAATAAACTATTGATCTTGATTTTGTTGCAAATCTGTTCACCTCATGTTGCTAAGGAAGGCTGTCTTCAAATGACTTCCCAGAAATGTGGAAATATTTACCCTTCAGATGGAGTTTTGGCAAGAGAAAACACAGCCCTGGAGGCCCATTGAATCAAATCCTTTCCCAAGCAAGCACATTTATTCCAGGAGCCAAAGCAATATTTATTATTCTATGCATGTTTGATTATAAGGAAAAGGTTGAAAAGCCTTAAAGTGCCATTTATTTATTTATTTATTTATTTATTTATTTTATTTATTCATTCATTTATTTTCAAGTCTCATGATCTCTCCCCAATAAGTTCTGCTGATCTCTTTTTCTTTTAAGTGGAATTGTATTCTTCTGTCTTCATTGCAATCGACCTATACTAGAGAAGTATAGCAGATCCTGGGACTCCCGCAGGACTTCTGGGCTCACATGATATTCCCCAAGAGTCTGCTGTAGACACTACTTCCAGGTGGCTTTCTTATTGAGTGCTATGAATTTAATTAGTTATAGAATGCTTTCAATACAAACATGAAGATCTGTGTTCAGATATCCAGCATGCCTTGGTAATCCCAGCTCTGGGGAAGCAGAAACAATTGGATTCTCTAGAGCTTCCTGGCCAGTCAGTGTAGCCTAGTTTGAGAGCTCCAGATACAGTTAAAAATCCTGTCTCAAATGAGGTAGAGAGTACATAAGAAAAGTAATCACTGTCAACTTTTATCCCCCATGCACATACATGCACAAGTGCACACACTGACATGACATATATATTATACACACAAATACACACACATACACACACATACACACACATACACACACACACACACACACACACACACACACCTCAAGACTTTGCCATCCAATGTCCATTCAAAGATTTCAACAACTTCACCCTCTCCTTAGCACTGTATCCAAATGTCTCAGCTACATGTTCAGGGCCCGTGTGTGAATCTAGCCTACCTGAATGGAATTAACTTCAGTGCCATGGATCCTGAGACTCAAAAGAGAATGTCATTTGATTTAAGGATGCTCAACACGGGTCAGCCAGGGACAGATTGTAAGAAAACGTCATCATTTTCTTTGCTAACAGACTTAATGTATCTGGGAGGGTCGATGCTGCAGAGAGAGCTTTTTGGCAAAATGTCCCCTGACATTCTTGTGAACAAGATGAACTACAACATGGATTACTGCGTACTTTGACAGATTGAGAAGGGGTTTTAAAAATCTGTATCTGAAAAGGAAAGAAAGGATTGTTTAATGACTCAATGCCAGCAGAGATAGGTCTTGAGTGACATGGCAGGAGACTCTGTTCTTAGAAGTGACCTATATAATGTTTTAAAGACGAAACTAAAATCGTGTTCAAGAAATTGCAGACAATAATAACCCAGTGAGGACAGATGACGTCACATAAAGTGCTGAATGGAGTTTGAAGAGATGCAAATTAATTGGAATGATGGATTGAACTGAATGTAATGAAATGCAATGGTATTTATTCTCAAACTCTAGCATTCTTTTTTTTTTTTCCCAAAAGCAACTGCTCTAAAAAGAAGATAATTCAATCAATGGCACTCTATAAAAGCTATTGTAATAAGGGATGATCTATTTATAGATGTACAGTGTCTAGCACATGGAGTAGAGGGAGGGCACAGATGATCACTCCCTGCTCTGTGTTCACAATACCCCAGCAGGGAAACTCAGTTCTGAGCTTGTAATTCTATGATCTCCTGACATTTATTAAATATGTCATTCTCATTTCTCCAACAATAAGGTGTTCCCAGAGTTCTCACAGACCCTTTCCAGACTAACTGGATCACACCTATGTTGTCTATCAATTCAATTCAACAAAAATTACACACCAGTGTGGGGCAGGCACTGGGTTTAATATTGGTAGACAATAGGACCACATGATGCTTATTGGGGGTGGAAGTGTGTCAGGCTCCAAACTTGTCTAATAATCTCATTTGTCATCACTGCTAACCTGTGGGATACACTCCCCATTGATATCTCCCTCTGCAAAAGGAGTTGCTGACTTCTAAGATATCAGGAAGGATAAGGATGAGTGAGTGCTACATACACCATGAGTCAAGCAGGCTGACTCACTGAGCTCCTGCTGAAAACGCTTTCCCAACTGACGCTGAAATAGTAAGACAGAGGCACACCCTCCAAGGACAGTCCAGAGCAGGCCAACTTGATGAACAACATCAAGTGAGGCCTTGGCCAATGCTACGATGGGAGGTATCAACAAATACTTTGGTATTCAGAGTAGAAGTGATCATCTCGTGAAAAGTCACAGAAAAGCTTCACAGAGACCTCCCCTTATGTTTCAAAGCTGAAGCTTACAAAAGACATTGCAGCCCCTGAAGTGGAGTGTTCTCCATCCCCTGGAGTAGCAGTACTCTCTTCTTCCTAAGTTTCTAATGATCACTACTATCCAAACTCCATCACTCTCAAGAGGCACCTCAAATGCACTCATCTCTTTCCACGTGGAAATTGCTCAGTGGTACTGGTGGCTTAGACTGAGTATGGACACCATGAAATTGTTAAACCCTACAGACCAGTGCTGCCTTGGCTCACCCTGCCCTGTTGTTGGCATTTGCCAGCTCTCCTCTGCACAGAATAACTCAGTCACTCTATTTTGTGTTATTCCCTTGCTTCTTTAATGGCTTCAATTTTTTTTGAAGCATTGCCAGTGTCTTGTCCTCTTAAGCTAAGTTCCAAGCGGGTCCCTAAAGGATTACAGTGAGCACGAGCAAATTTCTAAAACTCTCAGGGCCTTGCTTTGCATATCCAGAAAATGGGAGACTTGATTTCTGTGTCTCACACATACTTTTATGATCCCATGATCCACTCTGAATGGAGGCTTTCACAGTATTGCCTGCAGATAAAGGTCAAGGAGGAGCTCTTCCTGTTGGCTACCTTCCCCAACAAGGGCAGGATCTGAATTTTTGGTACAAAAGAATCTCCTGTCTTAACCACAATTAAATTTTCTCCAAGGCCCAAATTGATGGAGGACTGAAAGAAGAAACTTTTGCAGACAATTCAATACGACCACGTCAATACAACTCACGTCAGAGGTTGTACTCAGAAAAACACCTTACATTTGTTATTTTCTGTGCTGGGAAGCAAACCCAAGGCAATGCCCATTTTCAGTAATTTGCTCTACCAATATGCCACACTTTCAACCCCACCTCACATTTTTTACAGAGCCAGGCAGGTTATTTTAAGTGATAAATACTTAAAATTAAAAATCAAGGGATGGATTTTAAGTAGAAAACCTGGGGGATGTTTCCAGTAGCAGAGAGACTTGTGGAAACACTCCAAATGGAAAGGGTTGGAAGCGAAGTGAAGGGAGGAACCAGAGACACGTGCCTCCAGAGAAGAGTTCTGAAGCCTTGCTTGGGTGCCTGGGAAGACACGAGTGTGTAACCTTAGGGATGTGGGTAAGAAATGAGGTGAATTGGAGCAAGCTTAGAGGAAATCCGGAACACAAGACTGAACCAAGTGTTTATAGTCGGGACTAAAGTATGAGCAGGAAAAATAAAATCTTGAAAAGCACCTCAGAGAATGTTTATAAGGCACTTGGAATTCCTTGGTGGCAAACACTAAACAAACACCATTACCTCAAGCCTCTTTAATAGCGACATCTGTCTATAAAAAAAACCCAACCAACCAATCAAGCATTCAGTTAGCTCCTATAATCATGGTTATAAAGATCTCCTGAGAACTCAGAGATTCTTTCTTAAGCAAGAAAACAAAACAAACATAAACCCTCAAAAACAAAAACAAAAAAAAAATAGTACAACAACAAAACAAAACTCTGCTTGTTTTTCTCAGGGAAAGACAGGAACCGTTTCTTTAGAATTCTTAGTTTGGTTCCTTTGGTGCCAGCTGAGCCACCCACCCTAGGGCACACAGCAGGCACGGCTCCTGACATCGCCCTGGTGGAAAGTCTAGGTGAGCCAGACTGTGGTGACCTGGGACTTCAAATGCTTCCTTCTGCCAACATACCAACAGCTACATGCCATGACCGTCTGTGAAGCACACAGCACTGAGCATCCTGATAAGGCCTCATACAGGGGGCATCCCCGGGAGCATGGTCCTCTGTGAAAGCCACGATCTGATCTGTCCCTCCGGCGTGAAGCGCACACATGCAGCAGTGTGCACTACAGTGTCATTAAGGAGAGTGAGAGGGGATAGGGCGGACTTTGCTAGCAGGGCTTTCCTAACACAGATAAGCAAAGGATGTCAGTCTCTTCAGGTCACCTCTCCTCTTGCCATACAGAGTCATTTTTAAAGATTTTGGAACAAAAGTGCTTATTAGAAGCTCTTTAGGCGTCAAAGGTTATTTTTCAAAAATCAAAGCAGCCCTGCTTCTTGCTTGAAATGACATCTGGATCTCACATGAAACACTTATTTTAAGCCTCTGACTATGACTTTTTAAATGAGGAATTTAAAGCTATGTGTTATCTCTCTGAGCAAGCTTGAGAGATGGGAGGAACCTCTGCAAGGTGCCTAAACTCTGGATTCTCTTCCTTCCCAAAGACAGGTCAGGTTCAGCCTGGTTCCCTGGCTCCACCTTGTAGCCCTAAGGCATGCCTGAGATCCTAACAGGGGACGGCCGAACACAGAGAACTCCTATTTATCCACTATGCCTGCCTCCCACAATGTATATTAACTGTAAGATTTTTAAGGTTTAACACTACAATAGTACTTTATTTTCTTCAGTATTGTTCTGTATCCTGTTCCAGTAACATGTCCCTTGCAAGAAATGAACATTTATATAGACAACTACTTCCCATATTCATCCATCCAAAATAGTATTTCCCATTAATTATTCAAATACCTATGCACAAACAAAGGATATCTTTGAGCATGTGCCTGCACATGTTTATGTGTGTATTTCCCAAACGCACACATTCATCTACTGCCTGCCTTTCCTTCCAACTTAATACACTGCAGAGCTAGCTCTTTGTATATGCATATGTGTGTAATATATGTATGTGTTAACATGTGTGCATGTGTGCTTGAATGTGGACATCAGATGTTGATGTTAGCTTTTTCAGTTACTCTCCATTTTCTTTTTGGAGACATCACCTCTCGCTGGGTTCCAGGGCTCCCTGATTAGACTGGCTTGGCTGTCCAGTGAGCTGCAGGGTTCAGCCCATCCCTCCCTCCCCAGGGTAAGATTACAAATGCATAGGGCCACACTGGTCCTTTTACTAGGGTGCTGAAGATCTGATCCTGGGTTTCATGGTTCTGTGACAAATATTTTACTAACTCCCTGGTCCTTCAATTCTTATTAAAATAGCAGTGCAGTACATTTAATATGAATGTACCTTGGTTTATTCTACCATATTTCTGTGGATAAGTATTGAGGATATTTAAAACACACACACACACACACACACACACACACACACACACACACACCTTGGTATTAGTAAAGCATCCATTCTCCCCAGTGAAAAAGCACAGCCATTTTCTTTTCCTCCTTCCTTTCTTCCCTCCTTCCTTTCTTTCTTTCTTTCTTTCTTTCTTTCTTTCTTTCTTTCTTTCTTTCTTTCTTTCTTAATATTCTGGTCCTTGCGAGAACACAGAAATTTGCAGCAATCAGCACTGTCATAGGCAGAGGCTGAAAGTGTCCCCTTCGTTCAACTGGTACCAACACCAACTTTTGCTCACTCTGAAATGCCTGCCACTTTGAGGAATGGTATCTGGCTGCTGGTATCTTCATCTCGTTGACTCCCATCGAGCACCACTGCTCTTCCCTCACTTTTAGACTTTAGGTTAGCCTATTTACCCTCTGGACACATCTTTTCCCCATTTCCCAATGAGCTCTTTGTCTCCCTTATCTACTCCTGGGAAACAGCCCCTGGTACATTTTGACATGGGGCCCTTTATCCTTCAGACATTCTGGGAATACTTCCTTGGGTTTGGAGGAGCTTTTTCCTATGCCTCAAAACTTCATTTTTCTTCTCCCCTTTCTCCTTCTCCCTTACTCTCTCCTCTCTCCCTTTCCTTCTCACTCTTACCCCACTGCATAGCACAGGGGACCCTGAAACTAGCAACCTCTCTGCCAGAGCCTCTCCAGTGCTAGGACGGCAGGTGTGGGCCACTGGACCTGCCTCTAGAAATGTTTCTACTCCAGTACATGAGTCTTTGGTCTCTCTGCTTCTCTGTGTCTCTCTTTGTCTCCCTGTTTCTGCTCCCTTCCAGCACTCCCCCCCCCCCCC
>JADRCD010225735.1:48763-61332 GCA_019843815.1 Montemys delectorum | reverse complement strand
GGGGTGTTGTCAGGAAGAGCAAAGAAACTGCCAGGAAGGGCAGTTAGAGCACAAAAAAGAGTAAAACAAACTAATATGAACAAAGGACAGATATATGTATATGAAATTTAATAGTGGAACTCATTGTTTTACACAACGAATACACACTAATAAATAAAATAAAAATAAATAAAATAATATAAAATAAGAATAAAACAAACAAATATCAGATAAACAAATATATATAAATATATAAATAATAGAATAAAAGGAATAAAATTCTAAAAATTGACAAAACCCTAAGGGGCTTCATTCTTCAAATATTAGAATTCTGTTGTACAAATTTGGATAAGTAACAAATTAAAAACTACCACAATGACTTTTTTTAAAGTTTCTAAGCAGTATAGAAGAACACTTTCCTCAAATACAGCAGATAATGAAGATGCACATCTGGAAAAACTTGAAGGGAAAATGGATAGACTTTGCAGCTAAACTAAAATAATGAAGACAGGGAATAAGACACTTGTAGGAAAGAAGCAGAAGATTGATAATGGTATATTGATGACCAAGGACAGTAGGACCCAGCTCTGGAAAAGAACTGAGGAATCAGGAGCTGCTTTGAGCTAAAAGTCTCATGTGGCAAAATATGGGGAACAGAATTAAGCAGTGCTTATCAAAAAGATAATAGGCTCTACGGCACATCTCGAAAGAGAATAAGCATGGAGATCAAGTCATCTGTACACTGGGCTGAGAATGCTAAGGCCAAAGTGTGTTGGTTAGGGTTTCCATCGTGAGATTCACACCTGTGACAACATTGTGATGCACACACCCCTGACAAGAGCAACTTGGGTTTATTTCATCTTACAGCTTGTAGTCTATCCATCCAGGGAAGTCAGGGCAGGAACTCACATAGGGCTGGAACCTGGAGGCAGGAGGTGATGCAGAGGCCATGGAGGAATGCCACTTACTGGCTTGTCCTCATGGCTTGCCCAGCCCGCTTTCTTATAGCATTCAGGACCACCAACCCAAGGGTGGCACCATCATCAATAGGCTGAGCTCTCCCCCATCAATCACTAATCAAGAAAATGTGCCACAGGCTGGTCCACGAAGCAGTCTGGTGGGGAAATTTTCTCTATAGAGGGTGCCTCTTCCAATATGACTCTAGCTCGTGTCAAGTCCACATAAAAACTAGCCAGCACAGGAAGTCAGTAAGTCGTATCTGAATCCCCTAAGGATATAATTATTCGCCTATACTTTTTTCTACATGCAAATGAGAACACTCTTGTGTGTTTGTTTGCTATTTACTTATGACCATGAAGTGCACACTGTAGTCCTCTCCTTCCCTTCCCCCCAGGAGAATACATTTGGAGATGGGGGTCTTTAAAAGAGAGTTATTGTTAAATAAGGACAAATAGGCAGGCACCATAAGACTGTGGTTCCATAAGAAGAAAAAGACAACCCCTTTCTATTTCTCTCTCTTTTCCTCCTCCTTCTTTCCCTCTCCCTCCCCTAACATGCATTCTTCCTGTGTAGTCACTACAAGAAAGTGTCTGTCTACAAGCTAGCAGAGTCTTCACCTGATCTCAGACCCACTGTTGTCCTGGTTTCAGATTTCTAATCTGTCCACCTGTCTGTCAAGCATTACATAGTGAGTTTTGCGAGGCAGGCTACACTAACTGAGACATTTATCTTTCAATGCCTTGTATGCTTCGTGCCTTTAATTTGTTTATTTTGTGTTTATTTACTTCTTCAGAGATAGTCCCACTCTCCTCCTTCGGGCTAATCCTCTCTAAGCCCAGCCTCTCTCCCTCCCGAGGGCTCGGATTACAGGTGTGTGCATGTGTGCACCACAGTGCTCAGCTGCTATTTTGCATTTTTATAAATTTACTACTCCCTTGTTGCCATTTCTTATGGATTCGTAAAAGCCTATTATTTATTAGGGCCATCAGGGTTCTGTTCCTCTGTCACATTTCTTCCAGTTATTGAGTTAGCAGCTTTCCAGGTCACTGCTTTCAGCGTTTCTGATGCCCCCACCTCCTTCACAGCGACATGGTCAGCCTCTCTGTCGTGAGTTCCCCGAAGGATGTCAATAGTCACCTATCATGTTGCTAGTACCGTTTACATTTTATTTTTCTATTCACAGCTCAGTAAAAACATCTACACAGATTAATTTTGGTTTTCAGTTCTGCACAATAGCCTAACTTTTCCCCTTTTGTTTTTCTAGTGCTAATTATTTCCCAACAGCTTGACAATCCAACGTCGTACAATGAAACTACAGCATTGTGATTTCCCCATCCAGAATACAGAAGGCATCCCAACTCATGCAAATCTTTTCTTGTATCAGGTATATGCAATACATGCAATGATATTGATAGAAGTAATGTGCAGACCTCTATCCGAATCCATGTTTTTGTGAAGATCATTTAGCTTTGTGCAGTTTTATCAAATATTCTTACTGCTATTGGCCTTTGGTCATTCCTTCATCCTTTCAAATGTCGCTTTTAAGCTGGTCCATTCTGGGCCCTAGATGAGGATTGAGGCTAAACTAATGAAACATACAAAAAGGTTTTTGGTTCTTGACTTTTTTCATTGTTTCTTTTTCTTTTTTGTTTTGTTTTGTTGTTGTTTGTGTGTTTTTGTTTTGTTTTGAAGGCAGAAGCAATTAAGAAAACAAGTTTCATAAGGTGAGTCAGACTAAAAAGGAATGCATGGGGTGGGGGTAACCTAACCTAGTGAAATCCTGTTGTGGGTGCTCCTAATCTAGTGGGAGCACTGAGAGAGAAGGCCTCGCAGATGGTAAGGCAATAAGGTGGTTCATTCTTGTATAAAAGAAAAATTTAATTGAGCTAGGTCAAAGGTGATATTCCTAGTAAGTACAATGTCTCACCCACTTTGTTATAAGCTCACGAAGCAACTTAAATTGAAAGTAGTTTTGTAAAAAGAAAAAAAGGTATTTTCTCAAAATGTACACAAACACGGGACTGAAACATGAAGAAACATAAAAACAAGACATTCTAAGTCTGGAACCTCATCACAGTGCTTCCTGTCACAGCTTCTGTGCAGCATTGTCGTGACATTACCAGCTAGTACAGCAGGTTAGGAAAAATAATAAAGGGTATAAGTTAGAAAACAGAAGATCAATTAAAACTAGTGTCTTAGTGAGTGTTTCTATTGCTGTGATAAAACACCATGACCAAAAGCAACTTGGGAAGGAAAGGTTCATTTTGGCTTATAACCTGTAGTCCATCATGAAAGAACGTCAAAGCAGGAACCTGGAGGCAGAAGCTGACACAGCCCCAGTAGATGTTGGTTTGCTCCTTATGACTTGCTCAGCCTACATCTTTATTGAACCCAGGACCACCTGCCCACAGATAGTGATGCCTACAGTGTGATGATCCCTGCAGGCCAATCCAGTGGGGGCATTTTCTCAATTGAAGTTCTGTCTTTTTAAACAACTCTAGCTTGTGTCAAGTTGACATAAAAACTAGCCAGAACAATTGACCCCTATCAATTTGACACACAAACACAGCACTAGTCATCCATAGCCTTTCCTGTCTTCTTTATCCCCAAGATCTCATAATAATATCTATATTATAACTTAAAACATTTCAACTTTTTAAAAGTCCACAGTTCTTCAGAATTCAAACATTTTGAAAGTTTGGTCTCTTTAAAATATCCAAGGTATTTAAAAGTTAAAAGCTTCTCTAAGATATTCAAAGTCACCAGGCTGTGATGACATCTTTAATCCCAGTACTCAAGAGACAGAGGCAGGCAGATCTCTTTGAGTTCAAGGCCAGCCTGGTCTACAGAGCAAGTTTCAGGACAGTCAGAGCTACATACAGAAACCCTGTATCAAAAAACAAAAACTAACAAACACATTAAATATGTCCAAAGACTCTCTAAAATTGCAAGGTCTCTTAACTGTGGGTTCCAATGAAATTAAAAATAAGTTGAAGACTTACTCTCTTGTTTCAAGAGAAGAACCAGGGTACAACCAAGGGCAAACCCCAAAAGCAACAAGGTGAAAAGTTCATTGCCTGACATCAGGGACTCATTCACAATCCTCACATCTGGGACTCATTCACAATCCTCACATCTGGGACTCATTCAAAATCCTCTGGGTTTCAAGGGCACCGGAAGGATCACTTTTCTATCTCTGACACACACACACACACATACACACACACACACACACACACACACACACACACACACACACACACACTTCACCTTCTAGGCTAGGCTCCATGATTGCAGCTGTCCTTGGTGGTCATCCCCTAGTCCTGACATCTTCAAAATGCTAGGGTCTCCACTGCAACTGGGTTTCACCTTGACCCATATAACCTCTTCTGGGCTCTCTTCAGGGACTCTAACCCTGATACAGTGCCATGCTTCAATCTCTATCCATAACACTTTCAATTCAAGAGTTTCTACTGCAGCTGAGACTGCACCTTCACCTATGGCCTCTCTTAGTGCCAAGATTCAGTTGCTGTCCAAACAGACCCCCGTCACTCCTTCAAAGCACCACCCGAGAACTCTTACACATTACCAAGTTTGGCTGTCAGTATGAGGTACAGGATTGGCCACCTCTAGACTACAACCACTGTATGTTGACCCTAAGGAAACACTTTCCAGAAGATTTAGCCCCAATGAACTGGTCTGTTCTTAATCACAGCTGATTCTTTAGCCTCAGATGACCAGTATCAATTTACCCAGCAAAGGAAAGGTTTCACATGAGTGATTCTTAATTCTAAATATCACATAAATGGCCCAGATAGACTCTTTACTTCCCTCAAAAACTTCACAAGCTAGGCCTCTGTTGTTTGCTTTGCTCTTAACATTATCTTTCAAGTTCCCAACAGCTCACTGAACTTTGAACACTCAATGGATTTTCTAGCTCAAAGTTCTATAGTCCTTCCCCAAACCATACAGTCAGGTCTGTCCCAGCAATACCCTACAACATGGTATCAATTTCTGTCTTAGTTGGGATTTCTGTTTCTGTGGTTAAAACACTATGATTTAAAGAAACTCAAAAAGGGAAAGTTTTATTTCACTGTATAGTTTATAAGTCTTTTTAACATCTTCATCTCAGACATGTAGCCTCCAACAGTGCAAGTAAATAAATAAAAATTTGTAGTTTAAGCTATCCAGTGCCTAGTGTCTTATGGTGACCTTTACAAATCTCACATCTAAAGAAAGAATGGCAAAATGTAACAAACAGCCTACACTGGGTACTAAGACCACACCAAATTTTATATATTTGAAGCATTGGGATATTAGTTACAGAGGTACTGAGTAGATCCTCAAGAAAGTATGACTATATGCAAAGGAAAATTATCTTTGATAACCTTTCTAGGCTATCTGGTCTCCTCTAGAGGTCTATTCCACAGAAACTACCACCCATGAGTCTGCTGCCCCCTTAAGGACTTTATCATTGTTGCAGCCAGGCTGCTCAGAGAAAGAATATCCCAGAGAAAACATCACAGGCATTCACTGGTTCCCACCCCAAAGTCTGTGTCCCACTGCCTGAAACAGCCTGCTGTCCCACCTGCCTACTGGTGCTGGAACAGCCCAGCACAACTATGCACTAAAGACCAAGAGAAGCACCTGGGTTTGCATAAACAGCCTCTCCTTTGAGCTGTGACTGTGAACTTCAAACAGAGGAATAATACTATCTCATCCCTACCATTCAGGGCTTTCCTGAAAAGAAGCAAGGTTGGAGGCAGGTTGGGAAACTGAAAGACACATGAAGAAGGTATATGGCAGCTACGGGGAGTGACAGGTCTGATGTCTACACCACTCAGGTGAAGATGCAGATGTGCTTGTGATGTAGTTCTGGTCCAAATCCAAAGGTCTGAGACCAGAGGGAGCTTATACTGCAGTTCTAGCCTAAAAACAAGGGAAATATCTCACTGCCCAGGGTGAGGGCCAGTCTCTCCACTCCCTATAGATTAGAGGGGTCTGCTCACTTTCTGCTTACTCAGCCTACTGGCTCACCAGTCAGTCTCACCCTGCAGCCGTCCTCACAGACTGTCCAGCATTTCTCCAGGTATCTGAAGACTACATAGCCTAGTCGAGTAGATACGTAAATTACCCATCACACCTCTCATAGGGAGTAAACACTTCAGCTTTAATCTCACATCCTTGCAGCCTTCTCCTCATACAGTCTTTGCACACTTTCAAATGCTAGATTTATTGTTGTTTAATTAATATTTTAATATTGTTTTCTTCCCCCAATAAAGCCATCTTTATTTTTTGTAGGTTTTTTTTAACCTAAATTCATTTGTACAACTACTTATTCTTTTCTTTTTTTTTTCTTTTTTTCTTCTTCTTTTTTCTTTGATAGGCTTTCCCTGGCTAGCTTCAACTCCAAAACCAGTCCTTTGGTCTCAGCTGCAGGCTTGCTCCTCGAAGCCCTCCTAGTCACTGACTCCTCACACATTCCATCTGACTCCTTCAGTTGTTCACTGAGGCTCTCTGTCCCCTCTACACTTGAGCTATTTTAATTTGACATAATTTATGAACTATATTCCGACACTGCAACTAAGTAGTATGTCTTTACAGAAACCAAGAGTCTATTGTTTTTCTGGGCCCAAGGAATTTTCCAGCCATGATTATATCAAAGCAAGCAAACAAATAAACCATAAACATTTTCATAAGGAAATAAACATGTTCAGAAATGTAATTCTGTCTGCCAGTAAATACTACAATTAGAAGATATCTTCCTTTTTTATTATTTTTTGTTGTTTTTGTAATTACAAAATAAAATATGAATACATATTCTTAAGTTAAACAAAAAATAAATCTAAGATTACAGATGTAATTGGAGGCTTCTCTATTAACAAATATTGAGTTTACAAATTCTCAGAGATATAATGAAAGCTACTCTTCAAATTAAAATTACATCAGGTCTGCAGCTGACACAGAAAGTGGCCATGTTTGCCTGGGCTTTGTGCCTTTGCTCTTGTTCCTGGGATTTTAAGGAAAGAGCCCTGCTCTTAACTCCAAAAAGCTAGGTCCATCTGGCCACTGTCCCAATACCTCAATTAAAGAGACAAATAATGGGAGAAACAGAGAGAGGGGGCAATCTATCCAGTTTGGCCACATGGAGAAGAGAGGCAGTAGAAGGGTCCAAGTCTGTCTTTGGGGTACAGACCTGGATATTAGGTTTAAACAGTGGTAATGAGGTACGCACAACTGAGCAGTCCTGGTCAGGATGTTGTCCTCCCTACTATCCAGCACCATTGCCTCAGCCCTGGTCCTACAAGCCTGTCTGTTAGGTTGTTGGTCTGTTGAGTTCTTATATGCTGAAGGAGCATCTTCACCCTCAGAGGTGACAGTCACATCTGATTCTGGAGTCTGTCCTAGTAGGTTTTGCTCCTCCTACTACTGGGGATGCCTCAAAAAAAAATGATTAAGGACAGGAACCTACCTCTGCACCCACAGCTGAAGTCCAGACACCAGACGTCACCCCACTTCTACCTCCCTCTTGGGACTGCTGAGGAGACTTTTTCTGAGGAGACACAGACACACCTATCCCCCACCCCCAACAAAAAAGGAATCTCACAAGAGACCAAAGTAACAATTGCATCAGTGACCAACTTGGCAGGCTAATGAGTATTTTTATTGAGATTACTGACAGGGTATGGGTGAGAGGTTGCTTACAGGGTCAGCACACCATTGTAACTGTGACTTGAAAGCCTCCACTCACTCACAGACCTTCCAGGTCCCCAGTGCTAGGGACAGTCTCCATGTTCCCTGGGATCTTCATGTCTATTCGAGTACAGGGAAAGCCTCTGGCTTTTTATCAGCGTAACCCCAAATGAAGTAGGTTATAATAAAGCCCCCTTAGTGTGCAGAGTTCTCAGTTCTCCTTGATGTAAGGTCCAGGCTCCTTAGAACAGGATGACATGCAAGTGTTCTGTGAGTAAGCTGTTGTGCCAACTCCCTACTCATCTCTTGCCACTTATCCCAAAGGCATTCAAGATTATTAATCTTTCTTCAAAGATGCTGAGTAATTGTGGACTTTCAAATTCTACTTCTGGCCCGTCTCTTCACACAGTCCCATAAGGGAGTGCCTCAGCAGGCTGGGGAGCAGAACAGAGCAGTGGAAGCTTCACTTCTCTGGAGTGACCAAGATGCCCCACTCAACACTGATGCCACAGCTTTGTGGCCCACAGAACAGTGCACAAAACATCATAAACATATCCTGATATGTGTGTCTGTGATTTCCCTCTATCACTCCAGAGCATGGAGTTGACACACCCCGTGCATATCATGAATCCAGTCTTCATATCTGCACAAGCAATTACTGCAGACTTTCCATAGGGGATTTTTCCTTTTAATGATGAAATGTATGAACACAAAATTACAGATTTGGAGATGTTTATTCAAATAATTACTTTGAACATTTACTCTTAGATTTCTTTCTTTTATCACTACAGCTGCTAAACATTCACATTTTCCTCTAAAATATTTTCACATAGGTATTTTGGTTTACAGGGTTTGTTGTTGTTGCTGTTGCTGCTGCTGCTATTCTGGACATGATTTTGCTATATAAATCAAGAGCAGCCTGAAAGTCATGACCACCACACCTAATATTAACCTTTTGTTATCCGAACTGTGCCAAAGCACTGCATTTTCACTAAACTTTCAGTAAAGTCTATGATGTATGAGCTTAACTTATCACTTTGATTTTCTATTTCTTTAAGCAACTTTTAGTTAAAGGAATGCTTACATGTAGCAAAAACGTCTACCCCACTTTAAATTCTATGATCATATATCCTTTTTAAACTTATCAACTTTAAAGAAGGCAAGAGAAGCAAATAGTGTGGTGACACAGGCCTCTTATCCAAGCATATCAGAGGTCCAGGCAGGAGAGTAGCCAAGTTTAAGGCCAGCCTGGGCTACAAAGGGAGACTCTTTCAAACAAACCACACAAGCAAAGCAAGGTGGTCTGAGCACAACACTTTTAGCTTTTATCTCCTCTAGACTCACCAATGTGAACCTCACAGCAAGTCCCCACTGCTAAGGAATCTGGGTAGCTGACCATCGCACCAGATTTTAGTACAAGCAAAAGACCCATTGAAGAAGACAGGAAGGAGCTGCCCACCGTTCACCTCCCAACCAAGCAGCTCAGGTGGAAAAGAAGAAGGAATTAAAGCCACACCTTAGACTTGCAGGTCGGGCCCCACATGGTAAAACCAAATATAAGACTCAGACCTCTACTCCTAGACCCAACACCAGTGGAAACATGACACTGGAATTAATGCTAACCAAAGTTAGCAGGGTATTAGAGCATAGATGCTGGTAGACCCCTTGCTCTGATGTTGAGTACAGTGCCCGCCATTGTAAGACCCAGAACCAAGTGATAAACAAAGACTCATATAACCCAAGGAATCGTTTATGGACGGAGCCTCTAGACTGACCTACATACCAACAGGTGGACTTGAGATTCTGCCTGGGTCACCACCAGTGTTAGAAAGGGCCTCGAACTCATCAGTCCCAACACTGTGCAGGTCCTTGTGGCTGTGAGAATCAGGTATGATCCCAGCCTCGGGCTTCATCGCTGTCCAGACTAGTGGTCCCAGGTGGAGTCTCTAGGCTTACACTGAGATGTAATGGACACTATACTCTTATAGGACACATATGTAATGTGGTCAGCTGTGGTGCAGGACTTAAGAAAGCTTAGTATCAGCCCTAATGGCCAGCAGCTTACTTTCACCAATACTTCAACCTCAGGTATGATAAATAGCACAGGGCCAGAACCTTTCTGCCTGGGTTAGGAATGGACAGTAAACCTGGAACTTTGCCTTGAAATTCAATGCTGGGCTGGTTAAAAAGCAATACTGGGAAGACCCCATGGGGCTTCCTTCCCAGCCTGCTGAAGATGAAACCTCAGGAGCAGCCTCAGTGTTGAGAGGATAAACATAGGCCCTCGGTCAGACTCGTGTCAGCCCCCATCAGCTGTGTCCGTTTGCATTGGGACATGCATTCTCCTCAGCAATAGATAGGCACTGTGGGTCTTGGTCCTACATACATCATTGTTGTGTCATTCTCAGTAGACTGTGGGCTCAGGGTGCAACCACGCTGTACAGCACTGGTGGCCATAAGCATGTATAGGAAGCTGATCTCACAGTAGTTCTGTCCATCTGCAGGCTGCTGTGTAGACAGTGTCTAGCCCTACCCTACTCCAGGGAGAGGCTTTTGGGCACAGATTACCCTCACTAGAGACTCTTTCTGCAAAGGTCAATAGACCACCTGTGGATTTCGGACAACCCTGGGCTAGGATCGCCCTCTTGTGCTGAAATAGTGACAGCACACCAACTGCCAACTTACACAATACCTGGCTCTAAGGCGCCATCTTGTGTTTAGATTAGAGAAATGATTAAAAGGCTCAGACAAAAATGATTGGCCTGCTTAGAATTTCTCTGTAAAGTAAGTCATAAAATAGGAGTTAATACCCCATCTCCAGACAGCATCACATACTAACAAGCATCAGGAGCTACTCTATGGAGAGATAACCTCCCATAACAGTGAGAATGCGCTTCATATGCAAACATCTTGGATGGAGATTGGATTCACCACCTTCAGACACCTGTTGTCCCCTTCTGATCATTCTCGGCAAGTTTCACTGGCTTTTCAGCTTTCATACCGACTAGCTTATGACTTTTATGTGCTTTTCTATAAATCTAACTATCCTAATGTTACTTGTGCATTGATACTAAAAATTCAGCAAGCGATTTTTTAAAAAGTAGCAATTTAGAAGGTTGTAACTGTACCAACATTTTCACCAAGTAATGTGAACAGATCCACTGAAGAGATTCTACTGCCTGAGAGTTTCCTCAATCCCATGGTTTAAATGATCCCCTCAAGCTCTGTTTAATTTTACATACCTCTTCTTCACGGTTACAAATCTCCAGTTTTGTGCGTTCCATGTTCCGTGTTCCTGGGGAATCTCCCCTTGTTGACATCCTTCTGTGCTGTATTTTAGAGGAGTCTGAAAATGGCAAACCACACATTTTGGAATATGACTTTAAATTATTCTTTCCGAGTCTTCACTGAGTCCTGGATCCAAGGTTTAAAATTATATACACTCGGAGATTTGAAGGCGCGATGTCACCATCTCCCCATATCCAGGGCTACTGATGAGAATTCAGACCGACTCTCTTGTCATTGCCAGTGAACTTTCTCTTCACACAGGAAGCTTTTAATGTTTCTTCTTTCTCCTTGAAGTTTTGAGTTTCCTCTGGGTGTGGGACTTTTTTTTAATGCATGTGATTTTTCTTTGAGGCTTATTTCAAACCAGGCATTTATACCTTTGTCTCAGGGAAATTATTTTCTAATAGACTATTGAAATGTCTGTCTTCTGTTGACTTCATTCTCTGCATCTAGAACCACAGTAAAATAATGAGAGACATCCCTGCCACTTTGTATTTCCCTCACACTCTCTTGGAGTGTGCATCATTCCTTCCTCCCAACATTGCTGACACAGTCATTAACTACACTCCTTCCCTTAAGTATCCTGTCTGCTGGATTTTATTTCCAGTGGCAGAAAGTACTTTTAATTACCAGGTTCATGTTCCTACCTTCTTGCTGTTTTCATAGCCACACCCTGATCTTCTGTGTGCACTATCCTCCTAAATCTCACTGAAATCATTCATGATTTTCCTAATTATTTGGTTTCTTGGTTGCTCTTTATTTGTTAAAAGCATAATTAACTGACTGGATTGTTATTCTTGAGGATCCTATGTGTGATTTCTTGTCCTCGAATCCCTGAGCTGTCCATTCATTCATGAATACAGGTCAGATTGCTTGCACATTCCTGTGAAAGGGCCCAAGCTTGGCTGCTGTAGAACCAGGTTACATGGTGCATGCTGTCTCTGCTACTCCAAGCCACCAGACTAGACATGAGAATGACATCGGCAAGACTATGTATCTACCATCCAGCCTGCTAGCTGGATGAGGTCATTCAAGTAAGAGCTGTCTAGCTGGTCTGAATCACATTTCAAATGAAGGGCCGTGGTTTGAGGTCATTAAATATTGCAGTGCTTTGCTCTGCAGACAATCACTGATGCAAGCTCTAGGATATAATAATGTTCTAGTTGTGGACACCGTGGCACATGAGGTTGAAGGCCCCTGCTCTCATATGATGATCATGGTAAGACAGCTGTATAGGCTAACGCTGTGAAGGAAGGGAACTGGGATGGTGTGTGAAAGCCATGGGTAAGACAGCATCCAACTTAGAAGCTGCAGTCAGAGGAAATGTCTGTGAGTGGGTGAAATCGAAGCTGAGGTTTTAATGACAATGGAGAGGTGATAGTGTAATGGTTCAGAGACAGCGTCCTTCAGAATGAAGAGTAAGTGTAAAGTCACTGAGGAAGGAACTTCTCCTGAAAGGACACAAAGACCAATGGGGAGGGACCATGCAAACGAGTAGAAATACATTCAACAGAACACAATACGCAGAAGGACTCAGACTACAATTAACATATTAATTATCTCCGTATTGGTAGCATCCCTATCCTTTGTGGAACAGGAGATGATGATGATGATGATGATGATGATGATGATGATGATGATGATGATGA